>OV816029.1:100062903-100335709 GCA_929113105.1 Agrypnus murinus
AGTGTCTATTTACATTTTATTATTGTCTTTAACACGACTTTACTGCGTCGCTTTATTTTACTGACTCTCTTAAAATTATAATTTTCTAAGCTTATATACAATTGACTATTTACATAATTATATTACACAATCTGACGTCACCTTACGAACTAATACAAACTGTACACTCATATAATACATAATAGCAGATTAAAATTCTTATATAAAAGTGACACGTCTATTACACATTATTACACAATACTTTTACGCAATAATAACGAACTATATACAAAAACAAAACCTTAAAGAATCACATAACCCGTCGATATACTCATTTGAAATTATACATAATTGAATTACATCACAACAATAACTTGCGCACAACTGGATGTTACGTATACTTAAGTAATCGGTGAGTAAGCTGTTTGATAATAAATAGAAACATGTATTATTTAACCTTATTAAAAAGTATACACATTGATTTCAAAATCAATGACACTCCATTAAATAACTTAAATTTATTTTTAACAGGAAAAGTTGATAAAAATATTTCAAAAGTGTTAGTATTTAACACCGATTTTAGAATTTTCCAAAATTTTCCAAAATTTCCAAAATTTTGACACTAAAATCCACAGCAATATATATATATATATATATATATATATATATATATATATATATATATATATATATATATATATATATATATATATATATATATATATATATATATATATATATATATATATATATATATATATATATATATATATGATATGGTATTTGTCTAAAGTAGGTATTTAAGAAATGCTTTACGCATTTATTTTTATAATACTTAAATTGTACATTTATAACTACATTTTTTGCATAAAAAAAGATGTGTCTGTTATAAATATATTATTTTTATAAGTCTCCCGACAAACTAATTTTCAATTTGGACACTTTTATTAATACATTGAGTTTAAAATATTAACAACCCATGAGAAAGCTTGTACACGTTTTCTAAATAAACATCACCAAAAGTATTAAAATTTTTATTAAACTAATTCATTTTTGGTACACCATTAATATATTTAATTTTTATCCATTACAAAACAAACATGATTTGTTTATTTATTAACAACCGCCACCACAATTATTTGTTACTAGTTGATCTTTTTTATATACAATTTATTTTATTATGGTTGCCATGGTAAATTTGATTTAATTATAAATTGACACTACATAAATAATGAGTAGCGTTAAACACATTTCTTTAACATTTAAATAATAATTTCCAATCACATGCACTAGTTTTTCTGGGGAACAAGAAAGAAACTACGGCAACTTACGACTATGGCACGAAAAATAATTTTCATGCAGTTACATTTACATTACATCTATGTTGAAGGTGGTATGTACTTGTTGCTTTGGTTCTAGTTAGCGGAAAATTGACCATTGGCCCATGTAAAATTGTATTGGTTCACTGCCAAAACGATTAATGGGCAAATTTGGAAATTTTAAGTTAGCAACGTTAGTAAACGTATTATTTAACGAGAAACCCTATGTCAAAATAACGAACCAGTACATACTAACGCCGGAATTTATAGATTTATGTGAATGAACAGAAATATCACGGCGTCTGTTAGACTAACCCATAAAGGTAACTACTGCTTTGTATTTAGATTTCTAAAATATGTACAGTTTAGGCGTTGGAATCGTATTTATACAAACCGTTTAGAATTTTCTTTGAATGAGAATAGACAATTTGGTGTCGTCAGACTGAATAATGGACGATAAAATTTCATTGAAAATTTTATGAATTAACACAATTCTCGCTATGGGGATAATGAAAATTCACATATGTTTCGTGAAGTTCACACATAGTTTCCTACTAAACTAAATATATTGGATGGAATACTATTGTTGGGCCTCTAAAATTTGACTGGCAAAGTCTACTTAGCGTAATCAACTACTTAAACATCGAAACGCTGGAAAGCTATTATGCATTTAGAAGCAGAAGAATATTTATTTGTAGAAAAAGAAAATTTGCATTTTCAACAGGATGGTGCTGAATATGTTGCGTGTGGTCCTTATTACGTGTTATTAGATCAGATTATACTGTTCCCAAGCAGCTTTTTTACTTATCGCTACTTATCAGTAACTACCGTTGGAAAATATCAAGTTTTTGTCACTAGTCACAAGCACGTAATTGCTACGATTTTATTACGCACCTGGAACCAAAATGGAAAACAATTTCTGGGTAGCAGGTACGTTGCAGTGACCTCTCTGGAACTTGTCCAGCTACGTTTCGGTTACATGCCAGGAACATGTCGGCGTAGTAATTGCTACTTTCATGGAACTCTTTTTTCTCTTTGACACATCGCGCCGCGTGATCGCTCTGTCTTTCTCTTGCAACTTAAAAAATATCATTTTCTATTCTTAACGCTGCAATCGTGTCATAAAATGGATTACTATTTTATTTGTAATACGTACTTAATAATACAAAGGGAGATTATTTTGTCATTCCCGTATACCAAAGTTATAAAATCTTTTGTTAAATGTGATGATATTAGATTGAAAAATAACAACGCGACTTTTTAATAAAAAATGTCTTTAATAAAATATGACAAAAATACTTGATTGATAGTTGATGCACATGGTAGAAACCATTTAAAGAAATAATCCTAAGGCATAATTTGGCAACAATTAGTTATTTTTATTGAAGGTTATAGTAAAAGCTCTATTAA
This sequence comes from Agrypnus murinus, assembly GCA_929113105.1. Taxonomy (NCBI): domain Eukaryota; kingdom Metazoa; phylum Arthropoda; class Insecta; order Coleoptera; family Elateridae; genus Agrypnus; species Agrypnus murinus. The sequence continues at coordinate 100,065,612 of OV816029.1, forward strand.
CAATTATAACAAATTGCAAATTGATTAATGGCCTCCAACATTTTACAAGTAAATATGGAGTAGTTTATGAAAAATCACTTTAAAATAGTATTCACTGTAAAATGCATATCTAAAGTTTGTGTCACTTAATTAATAGTTACGGGAACTAAATAATGTCTACTTCAAGGTTGTTGTTACCACGATGTATAAAATCAGTTAAAAAACTCTTCAACTTTCAAGTGACTCTTACTATAAAACGACGTTTTCATAACCACTTTCCAGTTCCTAATGTTCCTATCGGAACTTTAAAACCTTTAAGTTTAACCTCACATTTAACCATGAACATTAGGTATATTTTTTATACTGCTACTACATAAAAATTAAATTCTTCACCCTAGTTCCCTATAAATGGGAGCAAAATAATATTTTGTATTGGCCTCAACTACTACCAGTGCAAAAACACAATTAACCTTCAAATTTCAAATTAGCCCATGACCAACTATGGTTAAATGTAAACATTATGGCCTTCTCAAGCGGTCCGGACCGTGGCGCCATCGGTTGACAGATGTTCAAGTTACCGATTTTTTTATTTAACACTAAAATTCAAAATTTTTATTGTTGCTAACCAACGTATTTATTTTATTGATACAAAGTTGATATAAATCGCTTTCACTTTAACAACAGTCTCCGATGACGTGTAATTTATATACAAATTTGACGTTGTGTAAGCTATTTAGCTTAGGCAGAATATTCTTTGAGTCAAATTTTGTAACGCGGAATCGTTAAATCATCTACTTCTTTAAATATAGCTGAAGATTTTAGTTTCGTAAGTTCTAGTGCATTAACATCTGCCCTACCACTAATAGCATCTGCTACTGATCAAGAGCAGTTTTTAATACCATCTGAACTAAGAGTTTAGTTAAGAGTTAAAATTCAGAAGGTTGAAACAATTCATATACCAAAAGCTGGCATTTATTCTGTATCTGTCGCATGGATGCCAGGATAGATTGTCAGGAAAGTGCAACGAAAAATTGCATGTAACGACTGCATTGCTTTTGCAACTTCTCCATTGCTATCTACTACAATAGCAGGATCTTTGATGAGGTTGATTAGACTGCAAGATCGCGGAGGTTTGATATATCTAAGTGGAGCTTTCGTAGCAGTTGTAGCGCGTGTTACAGATGTGCCACAAGAGCACTTCTGCTTTTCCTCAAATCTGACAATGTAATAACCATAGCGCTTATCGAACTTTGTTTGAGGCGAAATTATTTACTCTCCTGCAAAATGCATAACAAAGAATAATTCAATTTTATAATAAAAACAGCTACTAAACTAGTAGTAGATAATATCTGTTTAGAACAAACAGATTTAATTTTAGCAAACAGTTTTAATAACGTAACTCTGTCTCATTGTACTACTCTCTTTGCGGTTTTATCTATTTGACTCTATTTAATAAACTTTGTTAAGCTTAGTCAATGATTACTTCATTGTTCTTATTCGCTTTCTTCTTACGTAAAGTCATTTGGCAGGACTCAGTAACACTAGTGTGATAACCACAACATGTCATAGTGACAGCTCTAAATTTCTAAATGTATGTCAAACTTGAGGTTATGAACTAAGATAAATAGAATAGAATGCGCCACGATCCGGGCCGCTTGAGATGGCCATAATGTTTACATTTAATAGTAGTTGGTCATGACTAGCCTAAAGCAGATATGCCTCTATTAGGCAGTCCAACAACCAATCAAATAGTGTTTTTGTGGCGTCGACTGGAATATTTGCCCATAGAGGCTATCATTATTTGGATCTATTAGGCCAATTTATTAGGTAATCCCATGGACGTATATATTATTCCTCCAAAGGTAATCCAATAGTCTGTCAAATGGTGATTTTATGTCGCTCACGGGAATGTTTGACCAAAGTAACCATATTGGTTTGGATTGTCTAATATAAGTTTCTGTCACTTCGTTGTAATTTTTAATAGTAACTGGAACTTTGTAGTAATTCTGATGCAAAACAAGTAGTAAAGATCACTTTAAAGTGATCTCTTTGGTAACAAAAGACGTAAGTTTTACTTTCAATACTACTGTACGGTCTCGTTACTTTAAAAGGTTAAGCAATAGTTGCAGACAGGTGGCAGGAACCTTCAGTACTACTTTATAGTTTTAAAACTTTAAAGTGGCTTTGAGCTAGTTACTGCTACAATCATAATACTACTTTGAAGTTGCAACAACTTTAAAGTAATTGTACTAAGTGGTAATACTGTTCCACATACTTTAAAAGCTACTCAAAAGTAATAGAACTACATAGAAACCAATAAATATTAGAAACAACTACATAATTACTAAAATATTCCGAACTGAAGTAATTAAACCTATAAAGTCATAAATTTAGTTGTAGTGACGTAACAACTACTCAAAGTTCCGATCTCAGTTACTACTACTTAGATGCTGCTTGGGTTGTTAAGGCCATAAAGAAAGGTTAACAAGGTTAAAATAGGGATTGGGATAAATAGTCGTAGCCAGATAAGATAAAAAAACACTATCGTTGCTGTCGAAATATGCGACGTTGATCTAATACATCAGAAATATTCTCAATTTTTTTCTAGAGTAGAGAAACGTTCAATTAAAATACGACCAAGTTAAATCTTGTTCTGTGAACTGTGAAGAATTTGCAAAAAATATAGAAAAATCGAAAGATTCAAAAAGTAAAGATTCCCGTCTTAGAGAGAACCCCCGACTTCTGGGGTTGTCCCGACAATCAGTCCAACCATGTGATGCAGCAGATCACCCCTCTGATTCTCTAATAAATTATCTAGGCAGATATTGTTGAATTAATTGTCGGGACATTCTCAAATTTTAAAATTTTGGAAATCTTGCAATTTTAACACGCGTGTTGGGGTTAAGATTATCAGATCTACCCTGCTCTTGGATGTAGAACTAGCAGCTGGTACGATTTCAAATGCGAAATGTACTACAAGCAGGTGAAGCCGGCCCTACTCTAGTGCTGCATGGGCAGTCGATCTTGTAAAAGCGACTATAAGCTATTCTGGATGTGGTTTCAAACTCCAATTTGCACGTGTGCGGCCTTGACAGATTTATTTATAACTGTTGTTCTGATTTAAAAGTACATTTAAATGCAGTTGAGATAAATTTAATAAAGCGCCTTAATGGTTTAGTGACACTTCGTCTCTAGAATGTACATACATATTGATGATGGTGCTTCCATCACAATCCCAAAATAAAAGTACTTCTAGTAAAGCATCTAAAGAGATATTTTTAATGGCTTTAGGGAAGAATTAAGTTAAAACTTAAACAACCAGCCGCACTAAAAAGGTAATTTTCCGATATTTCGGGCTAAATAGTCGTACCGGGACAAGATAAGAAAAAACTTAAAGGGACTTTTGAAAGTGTCGGGATAGTAGTTATTGGCCTTATAAATCGGAAGTTTTTTCTAGTATAAAGAAGCGCTCTACGAAAAAATGACCAGATAAGACTTTGTTCTGTGAGCTATGAAGAATTTATTGGAAATTTGAAAAATTTAAAAATTCAAAAATATCGTGTTGTACTGACAATCAATCTAACCATGCCTATTCCGCAGATGACTCTTCTGACCCTCTATATAATTTATCTGGAGAGACATTGCTGGATTGATTGTCGAAAAACTCTATTGGATGAAAGTTTCCCAACCTGGAAGCATTCTCCAAACATTTTTTGAATTTTAGATTTTCTAAGATTTTAAGACAAATTATTATTATTAAAGAAGATTACCGAACAAACGGCCTTCGATTAGAATCCCTTAATACTATACTATTAGTCAGGGTCTGGTAGTGTCGTAGTTTTTCCACTCTTATTAAAACAAACGAGACTTACTTTTAGTCTCTTAGATTTTCCGGTTGTGTTGATTTTACGCGAATTCTAATCTCACTATTGTGGTATTTATGGAAGAACTATAGATACTTCCGTCGCTTCTAAAATAAAAGAAAAGAAGAAAAAGAAGAGAGTTCTTCTCGGACAAGAAACAAGAATCGGTGATTTATTAATTACTCAATAGGATATTTGACGGTAAAGATAGTAAATGCACCAATGGTTTTTAAACATATTAAAGGTGATTATGTATTTCCCAATTTCAAGGGAAATGTTGGACATAAAATGCATCGCTACAATTAAACAAGTTAGAGCAGTTTTAAACCCTAACAAATTTATTAATTTATTAAAGCTATTTATAATATAAGGACGAACATTTTTTCGGACGAATACGAAGCCTGCCGACGCATGAGTCCGAAAGAAAATGCTTTCGTCCGTGTATCATACATCATTTTTTTATTCGATTGTAATCAGTTTTAAAGAATAATTTAGTATTTATGTTAAAACGTATCCATCAAGTTATTCTTCCGTTTCGTGCGTTTTCTTTCGTTTAGTAACCTTTAACAAGCGTATTTTACCACAGAGAAAAAAACAAATGGATATATTATAAAGCTGACATAATTCTTTTTCTTTCGATGTGTCTTTAGTAAGTGTTTTGGTTTACATTTACTTTTAAAAATTTATAAATTATTTAATATAATATTTATAATTATAAAGGATTTATAAAAAAAAACTAAAATAAAATTTCTTTATAATTTAATTACACGGCATTATGTTAGCTCCTTTTACGTCATCTATCAATTTACGTCATGTGTCGTTACCTGCTTTACCGACAATCACATGACAGGGTTAGGTTATAATGTTCAACAAACATAAATAAGAAACACAGCTTTAATTAATGTAAGTACTTTTTAATTTAACATTGTAAACCTGTAAACCTTAAACAGCTTCTTAAACAAGTTTCCGAAAAAAGTTTTCAGGACAAGGCCGTAATCAAATAACAAATTAAATTCACTCTTCTGATGAAAAGATCAATTTTACGTCAAAATATAATATATATACGCATAAATATAATATTTATAATTATAAAGGATTTATAAAAAAAAACTAAAATAAAATTTCTTTATAATTTAATCACACGGCATTATGTTAGCTCCTTTTACGTCATCTATCAATTTACGTCATGTGTCGTTACCTGCTTTACCGACAATCACATGACAGGGTTAGGTTATAATGTTCAACAAACATAAATAAGAAACACAGCTTTAATTAATGTAAGTACTTTTTAATTTAACATTGTAAACCTGTAAACCTTAAACAGCTTCTTAAACAAGTTTCCGAAAAAAGTTTTCAGGACAAGGCCGTAATCAAATAACAAATTAAATTCACTCTTCTGATGAAAAGATCAATTTTACGTCAAAATATAATATATATACGCATAAATATAATATTTATAATTATAAAGGATTTATAAAAAAAAACTAAAATAAAATTTCTTTATAATTTAATCACACGGCATTATGTTAGCTCCTTTTACGTCATCTATCAATTTACGTCATGTGTCGTTACCTGCTTTACCGACAATCACATGACAGGGTTAGGTTATAATGTTCAACAAACATAAATAAGAAACACAGCTTTAATTAATGTAAGTACTTTTTAATTTAACATTGTAAACCTGTAAACCTTAAACAGCTTCTTAAACAAGTTTCTGAAAAAAGTTTTCAGGACAAGGCCGTAATCAAATAACAAATTAAATTCACTCTTCTGATGAAAAGATCAATTTTACGTCAAATGTTCTAACCCTAAAACATGATTTTACGTACAATCGAATAAAAATAAAATTATTGTATTTGATAAATTTAAACAACCTACTCGTAGTTCAGACAATCGGCACGGTACATTTTTTCGAACATTCATGACTTTAAAGTCTTGTAGCTTTTAAACAATTCAGCTGTAAGTGTAAGCAAGGCGCATATAAATTAAATTTTTTCCAGAAAATCTACATTTAAACGTTGTCGCTAACTTTTCCAGACATTCTGTATAATGCATAAAAGTACGATGGTATTAATAAAAAAACAGCTATTTAGTTATCAGCGTTTCCGCTCGTTCATGATCATTACATTTGAATACTGAATAACAAGAAATAAGATACAAAAGAAGGTACAGACATTAATTTATTTGTCAGGACTTACTTTACCCTACGAACTTTAGGATTTCTGGGGGATAAGAAAAATCAGAGTTTCTAAAATAATTAAATATGTAGAACAAAAGAAAAGGATATTCTTTAGTGAAGTAATCGGCATTTGCGCATGTCCTATATCAACATTAAAACCCAATTTGAAGTACGTTTTTACGTATTATTTTCCTAAACCAGTTCCACGTTCTTTGTACTGTTTTTATTTTTCAGACAGACGCTATTTTTTGTAAGACGTTTTTATATCCTTCTTTTGGTCTGGCTTTGGAATTAGACTGTCTGAGACTTTTGTAAAGTTTAAAGACATTGAAGATCGCATATAAATGCAGATTTATATTTCCATTTTTGCTCCATAACGTTACAGGTCATTTATTGAGCTAAAATTCGCGAAGTGAACCACGTCTTACGAAAGGTATGCATATTACATGTTAATGATAGTAACATGATCTTTGGTTGATTATATACCATTTCTGATGTATCAAAATTTATTAACAATATCATTTTTGCATGCGCGTAAGCAACGACTTAATTAGCAAAAAATTAAAATCAAAATTTGTCTAAATTTTAGTATGATCGATCAAATGTTTATAGTAATCGATATCGCTGTTCCGCCACCCCAATTCCTCACCTAAGAATAAATAAATAAATTAGCAGTTTATAATGAACAAATTGAATTATTTATTACTTCTTCATCGACTTGGAACGTTCTGATACATTTACTAAACAATTCCTAGGAAACTTCTTCCGATTCATATTTGATAAAAAATAGAATACATTTTATAACGCATCGCGCAACCACACTTTTTAATACACATCCATCTCAACTGTGGATAATTTATTATCGCTAAAGTCCGTTTGCTCGTGCCAATTTGTGTTTGTAGCTTTGTTTTACATACATATGTTGATATACAATTATGTGAACTTCAGTGGCGTGCGGTGAGAATTTAGGCTAGAGAAGCAATCACGATTTAAATTTTAATACACCTAGGTACAATAAAAAACAGTGTTATAATTATTAAGCTTAAAAGTCTTTTAAAGAAGAACTTTTACACTTCAGTAGTATTCTTTTACTCTATAATGATTAATCGGATTGGTAATTTTTTAGCACATCTCGTTCTTTTGAATACTGATTAACCCCCACCTAGTAAGATATTTTTAGCATGATTGGTAATCCCCTTACCCCTTTCAATCGTAGAAATTCTGTGATTGACATGATTGAAGCATAAAAAGTGCTGTGACGAAACTTGTAACTATTGCCAACGTTCTTTTGTGACAAAGCATTTTCATATTTTTATGATTGTTTAGATTTAATCACAATGTGCAAAAGAATACGTCTTTTATACTTATGGAATTTGTTGACTATTATTCTTTATTTAAAAAAAAATACTACTATTTATTTATAATGCAACTCGATTTTCCGTTTTTTTTTTTAGCAAAATACCTGGTGCAGGTTTTAATCTTTGTAGTTAAATTTAAAAGTTCTTGTTTTGGTCTGCCTTTCTCAATAATTTCCTCCGAAACTGTATGAAGGAAATTTTTTATCAAATACTAATAATACTTTACAAATTGAACGGTACTCGAACCTTTCACCGAAGCAGCTGAATTTGCAGTCATGACGTCATGACGATAAAGCAAGTTTAAATGTTGCATACAGAACAAACTAAATAGAATTATTTGTCTTTAAAAAAATCCGAACTTATATAAATTGAAATAATAAAATGTTCCAAAATATAGTCTCATCCGCAGATTTACATTGCTTAAGTAACATTTAACAAACACGAAAAATCGAACAAATAACGAAATTATAATAAACATCTGATCACAGAGTAGGTACGCTAATAAGAATAACTCGACCTTGTACGATGTTAACTGTAGCCCACAACGCACCCGCGACTCGCCCGCTACCGAAAGTAAGAAGTGGAAGGAGCAGGGGCAAGTGCAGGAAGCAACGAAATCCGTGCTTATATGTAGTGTAACTAACACATTTGAATCGGTATTACCCAGTAGCGTAACAATTCGGCATTGGTCCCCGGGGCAAGATGATCATTAGGCCCCCCACCCCACACGGTCGCAAAAAGGGGAAAAAGTTAAATAAAATCCATTCTTTGTAGTAAGACATTGGTATGTATTTTTATTATTAGTAGTAATAGTTTACAGCCTCCTTATTATTGTTTTTTCAAAAACTGTCATAAAATGTTGACATTTTCATTCTGTTTCCTAAGTATCAAAATGACACTTTAGTAGTAACGAAAAAGACTTTTTTTATTCTAGAACAAAAAATTTCGTACTGGTGTTACATATTACTGTAATTGAATAAATTGCTTAATATTATGTCTACTTATGTTTGAAAATTTATTTATTTCAATTGAACAAATTTCAGGAATAGGTTGCGATACTGCGCTCTCTGCGGGTTTCAAGACTTCAAATAGAGTAAAAATATTCTTCATCACTTGAAACATTAATTTCGCTTTCCACTTCATTCATACTTAAAACTTGAGTCGTAATGTTTTAACACTAATTTCTAAATATTTACAGAATTTCTCAACACCGGGCAGATATAACAATTATGGCGACCAAACACAAATCACTAACTATTAATACTTTGTTTATCTAAACCGCGTTCGGTATTTCAAATCTGTATACTCGAAGAGCTCGGTTTCTATGGTATCCATTGTTGTAAATAATTGTAACTATAGCAATAGAGCTTTCAGAACACAAAGAGTTGAAATACCGAACCCAGCAATGGTTTCTATGATTACTTGCCTATGATACTAGAATCCACATTTCATCTATCTCTCATTCTACTATAAACGTCAAATTAATTTATCGTAAGTGTCAAAATTTTTACTCATTTCTTCGCTAATCTTAACAATGTTGCGAAGCAGTTTTCGAAAAAATCTTTTTGATACACTGTGGCGAAATCTCTTTTGCATTCTGGAATGGTTTTTCTCGAACGGGAAAACTTTCCATTCATGAATACAAAAGCGATAATTCGCAACCTAGAATCAAAAAATAACTACAGGATTTCATTAAGATTCTTAAGATTCGTATCATCTGAACAGGTGATAGTACATATAAAACGCAACAAAAAAGATTAATATCATTAGTGCCTATCTTTCATAATAACCGAGAAAAATATTATTTTTAAAAAGCTGGTTGGTGGTCACTGATTTAAGAATCGCGGCTGGAGTTGGATGTACTTAACTGCATTTTCAACATGATATCTAATACATTGATGCAGCTGATGCTAGGTGATGTCACAGTTTGTTTTGACTATTATTTCCAGCAGTTCGCAAAAGTTGATCTTTTAGTAAATGTTTTTCGATGTGCGTAAAATCAAAAATGGCATCAGGATTTTTTCTTCCTGTCGACGAGTACTATTGCGCTATATTGTTATTGTGTTGCTTATTACAAAGTGAACGACTAGACCTTTGTTTAATTTTTAACACCACTGGTATTACCTCTCCGCGCAAGTTTATTGAGCCTAATTTAAAATAGTACTCTAAATAATTATACTTTTTGCTGTACGGAATTGATATTGAGCTTTAAATTTAAATAAACGATAACCATAATTTTATAAAACTATTTTTGTTAGCATTGTTTTTTAATTTTAATAAATTCTTAAGGGAAGCATTACTTCCCTTGCTTCCATGAACCGCACGCCACTGGTGAACTTGAAACTACGTATATACAGCTATAGTTAGTCTTATTGAAAATAACCCCTGAGTGTAGTTCCATCTCCACTCCACCTCCAGTTCCACTATTCTTACTACGAGGTAAAGGTGATAATGGACGACAACATTTCTAAACAGGCAAATCAAAACATTTATTTTTAAACCAGTCAATTTATTAACAATAACCACGTTGAAATTTAATTTTTATTTCTGAAATGTATGTTTATAAGATTTTATTCATAAATATTATTACCAAATCCATTGGACTATTGTTTAAACAACATGCTGATAACATCATTAAATAGCTATTAAAATCCCATCGGTGAAAAAGAGGACATTAGAATATTATCAAATTTTTTTCACGGCATCCATTAATTTGTGCAATTTTAAGCACACTACATTTTCGAAAAGAGTGAGTTCACATGTCCTTGAGACGAAAGTAAAAGAAAATAAACACTATATCGATGGGTTTTCTTTACTTTCTTTGCAGTTGGTAAAGAAGGGTGTTCCCATTGTTATTTACCTACGGCTGTTAGAAGTGGGCAAAAGTCTCGTGTAGAACTACGCATCGTGCAGCTTTCCTGCTTAAATAATTGTACACTAGACTTTTTTGTTAGAAAAATTGATCAATTGTCAATTGTATTGATCAAAAATCAGAGCTTTTCTAGTTCAAATATGTCGGAGAAAGACTTGTAACTAAGTAACTAAAATATTGCTGTATAGCAAAAAATAGTATCTAAATGATCTGTAGTTTCCATAGCAATCAAGATATGTTTGTTATTTCTTAATATTAAAATCGAATATTCAATTATTTTTATAAAAAGTATTCAACAGAGTACAATTCAGAAAATGGTATTTGGTTTAGTAAATATATACATATTATATTTTAACTCAATTTCTTTATTTCAATTGTAAAACAAATTAAATTAATCTTTCTTTATAATATTTAAGTCGCTCAAAGCACCAAGTTTATTTTGAAGCAAGATAGTAAGTTTATTTCTGGCCGAGATCTTGTTTACCACTGATCTTATCTCAGCATATGGAAACCTTCAAATACTCTTCGAATGTCTGAAAGTTAACTAAAACATTGAAAACCTCACCCAACCAAAAAAACGGAGCCTATAAAAGGAACTGAAACAACTATATCAATTGAAATAAAAACATCCAAGATACTACGAAAGGACAGAACATCCTATAGTAGATTACTGTACTTTCTCTAATACTTGGAACTCAACATAAATGACAACACGTGTAATCAAAGTGTAGATTATTGCCGATTGTAAATACCCGATTTGTCGGACTTACTTTTGAAAAATTTGCAGTTTATTGTGATAAAGATACTTCCAATAATTTTAGTTTCCATCTGTAATTATACAGTTCTCTATTTAGTTCCTTATCGGGTTAGTACACTAGCAATTCTTCGCCGTCACCCTTATGTTATTTATTACAAAAAGATAAAGATCAAAGGATGGTATAGTTGTGATCTACTAATTCAGTTAATTTATTTAATGCTAAATTAATTGGTGATAAAAAATGGTTCAGAAAATGTAGAAAAACTTTTCTTGTTTATTTACAGTATAAAAATAAATTAATTATAGTGATTTAGTCAAACGTGAACAAAAATGCAACGTCACGTGGTAAAAGCGCATGTGGTGGTCTTAAAAGAATTATCAAAATGCATGCATATAGAGTAAATTCCAAAAACGAAAGGAACATTGCAAATTAGTTTCAAGTAATAGTTATTTGCCTAATTGGTACAAAACATAATGTTTTCAGGACATATAAGTTGCCGATCCATGCAGCTGCGGAGTCTGGCAATCTCTTATCAGTTCCAAAAACCTATTTTTTGTATGAATGAAATATGCTATTTGTTTCCAGCTGCTTCTAACTTTCAAACCCCGTTAGATGAGTATTTAGAACAAAACAACATGACGTTAAACTACTTTTTATTTACAGCGTGTTGTTATCTAATTCTTGTTTCGGACTAAAAAGGAATGATTTAAATAGTGATATAATTAAGAAATATTTACAAACATGTACAAGCCATTATGGTGACGTCTTTGCTTGCATATTTCCTTTGTAAAAAAGCAAAATGGAGATTAGAAAAGAAATGATAAGCAGTTGCAAAGGTTAGTTGTTAGAAATTGCATTGTAGTACAATAACATACACTTATTCTTACAACTTCAATATTTTATTTATTGTTACATTAAAAAGAAATATCCTCAGTCTAGACATAAAAAACAAACTGCTGATATAGATGACAATATTAAATCAGTTTGATTTATTGAACACTTTGAAATTATGTTTGGACAAAGCAATTGTAATCAAAATCTTAAAGAGTTCTGTATATATTTTAAGACATCATTTGTTTAATTGTTAAGTTTGGTTTGAGTTATGTTAATTGTTATAAATGTTGTAGTTAAGTTATACTTAAGATATTTCTATATGTTTGTGTAAATATTATTACTGTGTCATAATGGCAAACTAATTATTTAGTCAGTCGTTTAATAAAAACTTTATATAAATTATTCTTAAAGTATATAAACGTTTAATACTTCTTTTAGTAAAAAACCATCAGACTTTGACTTTATTACTTTTATCTTTTTTACGGCTGTCACTAATTTTCTTCGGTTTTATGCATCAATGGTATTTGTTAAGAAAAAATGTAACTCGCTCTACTGTGGTTTGAATTTAGATAAAAAGCAATGCAGTTTCAATTTTACTTAACTAACAATATCAAAATTCCAAAAAAAGAGCAATGAAATGTTACTGTTTTATTATTATATTCAGATGAAACTTTCACCACAAAAATGACTACAGTTGTACGTTATATTTTATGATTTCATTAAAATTGCGGCCAGGAGGGACCGAACATAAATTGCGGTTGTCATTTAATTGTAGTAACCGGATCCTTAATTGATTTTATAAAAATCTTTATTTATCAAACATTATTAAAAAATTTTAAGATATTTTTATAATATTTTAATATGAGGTTTTTTATTTAAATTACCACAGACATAGATGATAACGTTATAAAGATACACAATTCACTGCTTGCTTACCTTTAATTGAAATAAATGCTCCGGCTAAATATATTATAGTGAAAAGTCTAACTCTCCTTAATTGATACTTTCTCAGGCGGGTCGCTTCTAAAGAGATCTAAATTCTTATATAGTATGTATATATATACACAGTAATATAAAAACAGATATAAAAAAGTAATTTCTCAGGAATAACAACACAACTTTAATTTATAATTTAACAAAAACCAAATAACCAAAAAAGAAACAAAAAGAAAATTTAAACTAGATACCAAAAAAATGGTTTTCACTTTTAGTATGTTAAAAGATAGAAACGCTGCTTAATTATCAATTTATCTCTAAATATTTAAACGCAATCATAGGCAAAAATTTTATTATTAGCTTCTATCTTTTTAATCCTATCGTTGAATTATTTCTTTATATTAATCCCAAGATAGTTCAGTATTCTTTATTTGAAGATTGATACTTTTGGTATCATCATATTTCTTAATTATTAAAACTAACTACTGTTAAAAACTCAGGTTTATATATTTAAATCCTTTTTAAATATTTTTATAAATTCCCAAATATCGGCTCTCTGCTTTCATTCGTCTCGACAATGAAATCTAGAAAGTATATCATTGGCCTCTTTCAAATATTTCCACACATAGGGCTTTACTAATTGGAATTATCTTCTCTTCTAATTGAAGTTTTTCTTTACTAGCAGATAATAAAATTTCCATCACAGAATAAATTAACACTCGATTAATTCGAAGCACTTGTAAAATAATCACTTAGATTCACCGAAATTTCTTAAAACTTCACACATTTTGACGTCTCATTAAAATAACATTGACTTAAAAATCTTGATATCGCTTTGTTAACATTTTTAACTTAAACCATAACCTTAAATTACGTTATGCTCTGCAAAAGGTTGTACACTTCTTGAAAGATTAATTAGAAGAAAGAGTTTGTTACAAAAATGGCCGTCTTTATATGATTTTGGCGAAACAAATGAATGTGATACAATCAAATTAACATAACCAAATTATTGTCTATAAATTTTAATTAATACAAAAACCGATTAGATAATATTATAGATAAAAGAATTCCTAATCTAATGGTATAGTACACATATATGTTCATTACAAAATTAACTTCTTAAAGCTTTTATTAACTTAATGTCTTAAAAAATACCTTCACATCTTCCTATCTTCACAAATTCAAACATTATATATTAACAAACATTATATGCAGGTTTTTAGGCGTCAGTAATACGAAAATCTAAGTCACATACATTATTTCAATGTACGATCCAAAACATCAACATAATTATTTGGTGTTTAATTGATATTAATAAAAAGCAGCCCTTACATTTAAAATAGTTAGAATTATGTGGTAATGAAGCACCGATCCTCCACCAAAATTATTTAACCAGGAGCTACAAAACTTTAAAATACAAGAAACTTAAGCAACTGAAGAATCTCGTTAACATGAAAACACATTTTTTACTCTTAAATACTCAGGAAATGTAGTAAATACTTGCATACCTCTCCATTACAATGCACCTTGTCGGTTTTAACTTATCTCTTACATTAACTTTGACCGAAACTTAATTTAAATGCAAAAATAGATAATCATCTCCCACATCGTTAATGAATAAGGAAAATTCTATGGAAAAATCAGTTTTCCAAATATCCTTTATCTCACTATAGTGTATATTATTATAACCACATTCAACTTCATAAATACGGTTATTTAAAACTATAGTGGGTGAATTTCGTTTTTCATATGTTACATATCATGATAAGGCATAAAGTAAATAATATTTTTGTATAGAATCCGTAATGAAAAATTATCACCCCAGCTGGGATAATTCTGCACTCCGGGAAATTTTTCTGGCGATAATTTTTCATTAAGTATTATGTACAAAAGTATTATTTAAAAATTATTAATTTTAACAAATTGCGAAAATTGGTTTTCTTAAGCTACTAAAATATTTTAAATGCAAAATGCTTTGGTGTGTTCTCAAGGGAATAAAGATTAAGGATTGGAAAAGTAAATCAATACATCCAATTCGTCAAAGAATCAATGCACGTCAGAACATTAACATTCACATTAACATTGGGCGAATTTTGTCTCTATTTACATATTACTTCAGCTCTATTAATCAAAGCAGTTTACGCACGCTGACTCTTGAATACATTTATACTTGTATTTAATTAGAAACCACTTGAAAACGAAAATTGTTTTGATATTCACATTTATGTTATTTCCTGAGCATGTGTAAATTCTGCCAGGAATTTACAATAAATCGTTGTTCTTTTAATTTATATTTAGGAAACCTAAGGTAGTAAATCATTACATTTCTTTGAAGCAACCATAATAATTGAAAGTTGAAGCACTTTTGGTTTAATTTACAGATATCTTAATAATTCTAATTTATCAAATGTACAGCCTGTTGCTCTTGTAGCTTAAAATAAACATCCACATAAATTTATAGTATACTCTAGTTAATGGAATTTTTATTATTGTTATTTATATTTCTCTATTTATAAACGCTTCTTATGTTTGAAAACTTTAACATTTTATATTCAAATAAAACAGAAAAATAAACTCATGTTTCAATTTATTTTCTCATTTACAGACCTCTAAAATGTAAAAATTCGACATGAAATAATTCGTCAAGTAAAGAAAAAGCTCACAAAAGCCAGACGGATGAAGACGGTTTCCCTTCGTCTAATCGATATGACATATACGTCTTACCTTGTCACAACATTAAAATTATTGTGACTAGCGCGAATGTCGCCATCTGAAAATCTCAATCCCCTGTGCAGTATTTAGATACAACAGACGCCAGAGTAAATTCTTGCTTCAAACTGATATTCCTAGCAGAATTTCAAGAATTATAATTAATTCCGTTCAGTGTTCAGACAAAGTGTTAGAGGGTTGTTAAGAGAGATGACGAGTGGCTGTAGGAAAAGAGTCGAGGGATCGATGAAGAAGTAGGTTGCTTTCCGTGGCAGTTGAGATTGGTCATTATTTTTTAGATATGTCATTTCTTGTTGTAATTTGGAAGAATAGAATAAATTTGTTTTATTTAATATTATTCATATTTATGTAAAACGCACATTAGCTCAATTATTATTTATTTTGTTTGTTCTGTAATTATCTTATTTTCATAAACTCAAATGGGCTTAATTAGTTAACATAATTTTTTTGTATAGCTTCAAGTATTGAGGTTTGTAATAATAATAAATCCTCGAATTTGATAACTCTTAAATTATTGACTTTTACTATACTTAAGAAAGCCGATACTACTACTTTTCTAGAGCAAATAATGCTACGAATGCTTTTGCAATCTGGATATTTTTACTCTCTTCTGATACTTTGAATGATCCTGATACTAGGAAATACTAAAAAAATCTTCACAAGTTGGTTTTTAAATTTAATCTTTAAATAACTCCGAATTCACAACTTTACGTGACTAATTTATTAAATAATAATAATATGGATCGCTCCCACCTGGTTATCAACCCCAGTCAGAGGTAAATTTTTAAGTACTCCCACGATTCATTGATGGGTGTGGTGTGCTCACCCCAGACGGTTGATCGTCCTTTAAGATGACCTTTTATCACTCAGTCGGGCTTTACTAGATGATTAAAGCGGTGAAAATATACTCATGACCTTGTGAAAATGTACTATATACTCCCTGTTGCTCTGCAAATCTCTTTCTTAAATAAGGTTAACATTATCTCAAATTTTGACGCTATAAATTAGTTTTATCCTAGAAACATGCTCTTAATGAACCATAGAAATTGCCATATAGCGATAAAGAATTCCCCATTTGGAAGAAATAGAACTTCACAGCACTCACGGTATTTTGACGTATAACGTCATTCAAAACTAATTTTTCGAAAATTATAATGGTTTGAACAGTTCCACTAACTAAATAAAACTTAATAATATAAAATAACTAAATCAAATAGTAGATAGGCAGCAAGAGTTCTAGCACAAAATCCCATGTTATTTCTTATGAAGGTCCGTTTTGCATTTCAAGGTCATCCGCGGTCTAGCGAGACTCGCGACCGCGACCGCGCTCGCAATCCAACCAAGCGCGCGGCAACGTTGCTAACTTCACGCTGTTACATGACATGAGTCGACTTATTAACTATGGAATTTTATTGATAAAAGTAATTACCTAATGTTCTACCAATAATAATGATTTAAGATAATTGATATAATTTTTATTAATAACGAATTAAAAAATTCTTCAACATTCGAATATAATTTAACATCTATATACCTATAACGGTCAACAGGTAGAAGGACCCGCATTTTTCCCATATATTGCCATTAAAACATAACATTTTAACAAAATTTCGAATAAAATTAATCGCTCCCTCTTTATATATAACATCTTATTAAGTATTTAGTTTATATGACAATCCGATCCTACTTAAATGTATAGATAATTAGTTAAAATTAATTACATATAATAATTTACTCCAACATTAAAATTTTTAAATTCAGCTTTAAACACGTCTTATATCTTCGTTCTATCAATCAAACCTCACCCTCGTCTGCAAACACAGGTAGAAAACCCACTTTGAAAGAAGGAGTCACTTTTTAATTATTTCTTCCTGTACCTTTCGTATTTAAAAATATAAGTTAAAAATAAAGTAATTACCTAATGTTCTGCCAATAATAATAATTTAAGATAATCGATATAATTTTTATTAATAACGAATTAAGAAATTCATGAAAACATTCGAACATAATTCAACATTAATATACCTATAACGGGCGACAGTTAGAAGAGCCCGCATTTTTCTCATATATTGCCATTAAAACGTAACATTTTATTTTAATTACATAAATCTAATTAATTATATAATACCCATAAATAACATTCTATTAATAATGAATTGAAAATATATACAATTCAAATTTAAAATACCTTTCACGACTAACCGATACGGACGATATATGAATACTACGTTTGGTGATCAAGCATCGACACGATTTGGAGGGTGACCTTTAAGCCTTTTACCTACACAATAATTTAAACGTTATTTAATTAAAGTACTTCAGAATAGTTAGTTAGCTACTCTCATCTATCCCCAGGAGTTTAATATAGATATCTCTCATCATAACATCCCCTCGGTATATACTTTCATACATAAAAACATAAAAATCTCAATCTTGCATCTTATCAAAACTAACAAGACATACTAAAGTTTCTTAGTCGATATGCAGCAGGTAGAGAAAAAAAGGGTCAATAACCTGTAGGCAGGTAATAATAGCTACGGTTATCTTAAAACGCATCAGTCTATCAAATACTATTAAATAATGGTAATATTACATATATCATTCCAATATGTCTTTCGTAAAATTCAGTTTATCTACAATGAAAATTAATTAGTTTAACAACTATTATAAAGGTATAATTTGTGAATTAACTACCAGCTCGTTTATTCAGATTACTCATTAAAGAAAACAGTAGGACTCATCCTAGAATTGATATCTTTTGTGTTAACCAACAAGAAAAAAAGAATCAAGATAAGCCGTTTACTAATTTATACAAAAATACTAAATCACAGCCAATTCTTCTATCTCTTAAACTATTTAATTATAGTAAATTTCGTAGTAAATCATAATTTAGTGGATGTCCGATTTTTAAATAGCGATAGTTACAAATTCATAAAAAAATGTCAAAAACATTTTCAATCAAATCGCATCACATTTTATAGCATGGAAGCCACACAATTGTCCCGTATCCCATTTGAGAACGTACTAATGTTTTATTTAATAAACAGAACGTATCTAAAGAAGATTCTCTTCCAAAGCGATTAAATATGCAAGCATGAGTTTCGACTTTTAAGCAAAAATTTATTCTAGAAACGGATTTATTGCGATATTTACGTAACAAGCGTCGAAAAAAAGAAATCTACGATAACAAGTGACCTTTGCAGCCAGTTATGTAGAGAAAAGAATATGTACAAAAGGTAACCCACGCAGACAAATCGGAATAAACTTGTTAATGTATAATAAATGAATGCTAGTTTAAAATGTGAGTTTCATCAAGTCTTGCACGATCACACGATCAGCAAACGGGTTTCTACCATTGAGTTTATAAAAGCGCATCCCTAGGATTTTTTCAATTGTGCCCCGGCATCAGTAAAGTGAAGTGCTTTAATACTATGAAAAATTGTTTAAATTATTACTAAGTGAATAAAAATAGTGAATTTATTCTAAAAACAATACATAAATTGTTTATAACAATTATCAAGGTAAACTTTATAAATACTTTACATATTTAATTGATTGATATTTAGAGTTAAGAAAAAACGTATAACAAATTATTATTATTTTTTATGATTGATAGTAATATCTCGCTAGCTGTTTGCCTATAACGATAATAAATTATACATTTAAAAAATTTAATTATCAGTAAATTTTGTTTATTGTTTCCAGCCTTACTTTTGGAACTCCATAATCATGAAATAAATAAAGATTATTAAAAGTTTCACAGTTTTATTAAAATATAACCTGACAATATTGTTTCGACAGCTATGCTGTCATTATCAAAGGTAATATAATTATAAACAAACACTTCGCTAAGGTAGATACAAAATAGGTAACTAGATAAAATAATAATAATAATCAGAATTAAATATCTAATACTTCCAGTAACGGAGAATTACTGAGCTCAAGTTGTTCATTCATTAAAGGTACCCTGAGTTTGTGTTTGTATATCTCAAAAGCTTCTAAAATGTCTAATTTGCGTTTGTTATTACAAAAATGTAGGAATTTAATATTATTTTGAGGAGTCATTGTGTGATTTTGTTCTAAAAGGTCTTTGGCGTAATTCGAGTTTTCAGGATGTTTATTTTTGTAATGACGTACGTGTTCTTTATATCTTATGTCAAAATTTCGAAGTGTTTGTCCAATATATACCGAACTACAAAAAGAACAATTTAAACGGTAAATGCCCGATTCCATGATATCATGTGTTCTGTCTTTAGCAATAAATAAAAATGAAAAAGTGTTAGTGTTGGTTTTAAATGTTATTTTATAATTGTTGGTTTTTCTTAGTATATGTGCAATTTTTTCTGATATTTTGCCAAAATATGGTATAGATATGTAATTTGTGTCTTCTGTTTTATTGTCAACGGGCTACATTCTTTTGATAGCTAACCTATAATCTTTTTGTTTAATTAAAGTGTCAATCATGTTCGGATTGTAATGATTTGCATGTGCTAGTTGTTTAATGGTTGATATCTCTTTGCTAAAATCTGATTTTGTTAGTGGAATAGTTAAAGCTCTGTGTACTAATGATCTGTAGGCTGCTATTTTATGTGTATTATGGTGACAAGATTCATTTGGTATTGTTATGTCTGTTTGTGTTGGTTTTCTGTATATGGAAAATTCAAATAGATTGTCTGTGTTAATCTTGATATTTAAGTCTAGAAAGTTTATAGCCCTGTTTTGTTCTGTTTCTAGTGTAAATTTTATATTAGGGTAGATACTGTTTATAAGAATTAAAAATTCATTGGTAACCTCAAAAGAACTGTCAAAACAAGCTAAAATGTCATCAACATAACGAAACCAGAAGATAATGTGTTTAGAGAAGTTTAATTCAAATATTCGATCTTCAAACTTGTCCATAAATATGTTAGCTAATAGAGGACTTAGAGAATTACCCATAGGTAAACCATCCTTTTGTAAATAAATTATGTTATTAAAAGTGAAATAATTTTGACTTATACAAAGGTCAAATAATTGAATTAACTCTAACCTTTTAACTAATTCTATATTACTATTGATCAAGAAACTATCTAATAAAGGAATACATTCTTGTGGGGGTATTCTGGAGAACATGTTGCAAATATCAAAACTAACAAGTTTTGAATGTGGTGAAAGATGTATGTTTTGCAGCTTATCTACTAATTCTAATGAATTTTTAACAGAGTATTTCGATTTGTAACCTATCGTGTTAATAATCTGGTTCAGTTTTTTGGATAAAATGTGATTAGGTGCATTGATGTATCATACAACTGGTCTTATTGGCATATTCTGTTTGTGGGTTTTGACTAATCCATATAGTTTAGGTATTTGTGGGTTTTTATTAATGATTTGTTGCTTTTCTAATTCTGAAAAGCAGATATTGCAGTTTTCTAAACCTTGTTTTATTTATTTTTGGAATTTTGTGGTTGGGTTTTTGTTTAAGATCGATTCGCGTCAGATCGACAGGGTGATGATAGACGCAGCGCCAGGGTTAATTAAAAGTGACCTGAAGAACATGCTATATAAATAGGAGTTCATGATCAATTATTAGTCGATATGAACCGGCGACGCGAGTGTGACATATGTTGCATGAGCGTTTTACGGTCAGGGTTTGCTCGTCATTTGAAGATACACCAGGGGTATAAAGTTCAGTGTTCTATTTGTTTAAAGTATTTTACACGCCTCGATAACTATAGAAGTCATCTGAAAACAGTTCATAATACCATAGCTGTTGACAATAAGACATCACCTAGAAATAAAGTAATATTTAAATACGTGAGTCTGAAACGTATGCACACCAATGAATCCTGTGCTATTGAGACCAATAAAGAAATAAGATGCGAGGACGATGATAATGATGATGAAATAATAAACGCGCGTAATGCTATACATAAGAAATTAACCTACTTTCACTGTGATAAAGCAGAACCTCATGATAATCGTGTTATACCGCGATTAGAGACCTTGCTATCAATCTCTCACCAGAGCTTGAACAATTATCTCCCGTTACATCTGCTGATGAGGAAGCAGAAGAATGCGATTCTAGCTTAAAAGATTATCACGAATTCTCTAACTATTATAGAGCATTATTAGCTAGCGGAGAAAACAAAAACGTAGACAAAACTAGGTACGCTCTATATAACGACATCGATGAGTGACGATTTGGTTGTTCGCGAGTACAGTTTCAGGGAAAAGATATTTTAATTAAAAACAAACTTTTCCATGGCACATCCGGTCTGTTTAATTTACTAACGCTTAAACGAATAAGCTCTCCTAGTCCAACAGAGGAAGATATCGAGAACTATATGAAAATAATATCACTTACTAATGCTCATAAAAAAGTCTATAGGCGCAACGGTCGACTAATAAGCGTTAAACATTGGAAATACGAAAATGTAATCAGGCCAAATTTATACAGAATAATAGTCTTTGAGGTTAGTCTTCCAAAAAGTTAAACAAGATGAAACCGGATTGGATACGTCAGAGTACGCCTGATCAACTAGTGGACCGACTTCGTCTGTTGTATGCTGTAAAGAAAGCTCTTAGCAGCAGTCTCGAAAACGAAAACGAAATAATTTCAGTCATCACAGCTTAAAGCGAGAAAAATCATAGAATAAGTAAATATTCAATTTCTAGTTGTACTATGTAATATAGTCGTATTGTAATAGTATTTATATGTAATATGGTATTTTTTGATATGATGACAAAATAAACGAAACACATTCTATAAAAGCTTCTTATTTCTCAACCTCTCTCTGCTTCAGTAAACGTTCGGGTATAAATCTGTTTCTAGACTTATTTAATAAGATTGCATAATTCTCTATGGATTTTATAAAGCAATTGATTAATTTAAATATTTTTAGAAGAGGTGAACCTGCAGAGTTTTGGGTAGAATACCCTTCCGCGCGCGAATTATAACAAGCAATATATTTCTTAATTTTTAATAATAATATTTTAGAGTGATTTATGTATCCAATAGCCGGGTTGATTTATAGAGGGAATACAATTTGAAAAAATATGTCACGCTCTTTAAATTTATAATAATAAGTTTTAATTATTATATACACCATATAATTTTAGTATATTCAGAATGTTAACTGATGTATGTTCGATATCTGTTTTAATATTATTCGAAGAAACCTTAATACCTCAAGTATAAATTTGCGAAATACGTTGCATTGTCCGCAAGAATGTATTAGTAATTGTCAGATTGTTCTTCGGTCAGCCGATTGAATGTCTTGTAAGGTTTGTTTTGCCAAATATTCTATTCAACACTGTAAAATTGAATAATACATAATCGCAATATTTACTTTCACGCTGGGTACTCACGTAATTGCATTACTCGAAGTAAATCGTATAATAAATAAATCTGTTAATAATGTTGTGTATAAGGGCAGAGCGACCTATAATTTTAGCTAAAACATTATGTCAAATTTTGAAAATGCTTGTACAAAGATCGGTTCTATATTTTATATTATTCAGATGTAATGAGAAACATACTAATCTTCTCGAATGAATCAGCGCGTTTTTAACGAACAACTGGTACAACGTATAAATTTTGTTTACGGAAGAACAGTGCGGATTACAATTTTCCTAGAATTCGTCACCCGACTAATCTGCTTCGGATGTTTATTATTTTTAAACAACGGTCATCATCATCAGTTTGTTTTATTTTCTAAAACAAGGTCAAGACCCAGCTACGATTATACTTAAGCAAGGCAGATATGGCAATGGTTTTTTTCTAAATGACTCGAAAGCCTATTAACATAGAAAAAAAATTATTGCGTTCTAACTTATGACATCCTGTATAAGTCTCCAGACACAAACACGACGCGTTAGTGGGGTGCTTGAAAAGAGACCAATCACAAGACCTGAAAATTAACAGTGCCAGGCGAAAAAATTATATCTTTAGTTAAAATGTATGTCACATCTCACGTTATACATTAGATAAAACGAGAAAAAAAGGCTGTTTTAGAATTTTTTTAGTGTTTAACAGAAAATACACCAACATCTAACAAATTAAACTCGAGAAGGAAAACTATTTGTCGCTTTGGAATGGACTAAATGTCAGACTAGACAAAACGATTTCTCTAAATGAGAATGTAGAATTGCTTCCACAATACCTCCCTTAAAATGCTTTTATTCTTTATAAAATACATACAATTCCCTATTTTCATTATATCGAAAACCACACAGTTATAAACATTATGTTTTTCTGCGTTATCTCTTTAAATATTTAAACAGCAATTAATGCGTGGGCATGGAATTTAATAAAATAATTAAATTAAATAATTTAATAAAAAGATTGAAAAAATAAAAATGATTTTGAATATTATGAATCAGCAGAATGAAATTTTTAATTAAAATCCCTGTCCTTGCGAAAAATTCAGTAAAAGCCTAAAACTGCAATAAAAATTAAATTAACTACGGAAACAGAGGTTATTAAAAATTTCCAGAAAAAAATGCTGTGATTAAGGTGAACGTATTTACTATTTCAAATTTGCAGCTTGGTTTGGTATACAAGATTGTGAGACGCAGATCTGTCAATGAGTAAAAACGAGGATTGTATAACCAACAAATCAGCAATTTGCATTTTTTTGTCTTATACGATCGTACACAAATGTACAAACCTGTAAGCTGTCCTTTAGTTCTTGTCTACACTAATGGCTTATTCTGCTTAATTTGCAGCACCGGTATTACCTGCTGAAAGAATAACCCTGTAAGTACATGTTTGCCTGTATGCATCAATTCATTCATCAAAACTCTGCCCTTGTCTCTAACACACAATCTCACAACTTATACATAATCTAATTCATCTAAACATTATACAGAGATAATATCTAGCTTGCTGCAACTAATGCGCCTGCAGTATGCGCTCATCGAACTACTACACAATCGGGTTGGAATGGAATCACTCAACAACCCCGGCTGGAATCACTCAACAGCCCCGGCCGGAATCACTCAACGGCCTTGCACCGGGCTCACTCAACGCCGCTGATGACGGACTCACTCAACGTCATCGACTGGACCACCCACGTTGGGTAACGAGGAGTCGCTCAACTCGCACCATTCAGGATGTGGACCACACATTGATTAGAATCACTCAACAACCCTCCACACCTGTCTATGGGCTGCCACCGCCGGCAAGATATTCAACTGGTCAGCCTCGATTAAAGAGGAATCACTCAACTCAACAATCGTTGTCGTGGAGGGATTACCACTATCCCCACTGAGCCAGTAATCACTCAACTGCAACTTCCACGAACAACTCATTTATGCGACCCCTAACTAAGTTTCTCATATACCTCATACTAAATCATTAGGGTCACCACAAAATATCAGAAGCTTTCATAAAGATTCATGTTAAACATTGTAAGGCATCTAGATACATCGCACTCTAATTATCACAAGATTTATAAATATAATCAAACACAATCTAAATGCTTCTATAATACTCAACGATAATACGTAGCTCTTTGACAGGGCATAATTCACATGCATTTCTACACAGACATACTTGCAAGCATGATACTTAATGAGAACAACTCACCCTTTTAATTCCTAATTTAAGTGCACACTACCACCACTAAATTGACACACACTAAACTTGATTCACCTAACTGTACTTTACCAATATGAAGAGA
The DNA here is from genome assembly GCA_929113105.1 of Agrypnus murinus. Taxonomy (NCBI): domain Eukaryota; kingdom Metazoa; phylum Arthropoda; class Insecta; order Coleoptera; family Elateridae; genus Agrypnus; species Agrypnus murinus. The sequence goes on from OV816029.1 coordinate 100,090,783, forward strand.
AAACTAAATGTTTTACTTCCATAATGAAGCATTTATATTTTCGTAGGACCTACTCTGATGATATCATCAACTACTTGGCTATGGATTATTTCATTTTTAAAAGAACTATTCAATAAATCTTAATACTGACCCATATTTTTGTTTATTAACGCATGGAAATTGTTACAGATCATTACTTAACTAACTTATTGGAAATACTAAAAATACAAAAACAACAATAATTCCACAAGATATTTAACAACAATAAAAGCAAATACGTATTTCGCTTTCCAATTCGCAACCTTCATCTAATGATCTAACATTGTTGGATTGGAGGCGAGAAAAGTCGATTCAGCACTGGTATACAGCTCCATTATTTCCAATGAAGAAGCAGTTCAGACTAACCGCCCCCATACAAAACCGTACTAGATATAGAAGAACATTGCCAGTGTTGCTTTACAGATGTAATTCAATTGCAAATTCAAGAGCAGCTTGACAAACTCATGTCTGGTAGGATGGGGCTCTTTAATTTTCGGAGGGCAGAGCGTAATCACCTAGAGAAACATCAGAAACGTCGGAACAAAAAATGGATAGAATCAGGGCCGTAGTTATATATATATATATATATATATATATATATATATATATATATATATATATATATATATATATATATATATATATATATATATATATATATATATATAAGAATAGAAATATTAATGCGCACTATAATGAGCACTAATAAGTGCGAAACACGTGTATACGGCTGCAACTCACTTTCTCTTGTTACTCTATTGCGCGAATGCCCATTATTATCCCTTTGTTATGTACTTATATATATATATATATATATATATATATATATATATATATATATATATATATATATATATATATATATATATATATATATATATAGTAACGCCCGCTCAGAGTTTACTTTGCAATCGGAGCCGGCCTTACGTTTAATTTAATCTTAACTAATTACACAGCACAATTAACGAACTTAATCTAACTTACTTAACTTAACTTACAGGTTATTTATTTCACTACAATTTATATTACAAAAATTATATTACAACAGCCTTTTTTTCTCGTTTTATCTAATGTATAACGTGAGAAGTGACATACATTTTAACTAAAGATATAATTTTTTCGCCTGGCACTGTTAATTTTCAGGTCTTGTGATTGGTCTCTTTTCAAGCACCCCACTAACGCGTCGTGTTTGTGTCTGGAGAGTTATACAGGGTGTCATAAGTTAGAACGCATTAATTTTAAGGGGTGATAGGAGACATCAAAAGGAACAAAAAAGTCAGAATAATTTTTTTTCTATGTTAATAGGCTTTCGAGTCATTTAGAAAAAAACCATTGCCATATCTGGCAGCCTTGCTTAAGTATAATCGTAGCTGGGTCTTGACCTTGTTTTAGAAAATAAAACAAACTGATGATGATGACCGTTGTTTAAAAATAATAAACATCCGAAGCAGATTAGTCGGGTGACGAATTCTAGGAAAATTGTAATCCGCACTGTTCTTCCGTAAACAAAATTTGTACGTTGTACCAGTTGTACGTTAAAAACGCGCTGATTCATAACAAACCAACTGTAAAAATTAAACAATAATTAACCTACATTTCATATTTATTAATTTCCGAAGTATTTTCAAAATTTCTTGACGTATTTGTTTTTTCTTATTAAAAAATACTATCTAATGTAAAAAATTTTTGATTAAGGCACCTAATTACTATAAAATTAAAGGTTTTTAATGTAGCCAAAACAAGGTGTCAACAAAATTCCTTAACCGAATTACCTAATTTAAATTAGATAATTCTCCTCTTTAAAAGATATTCTCTTGTAAAATCATTTAAAACTGTTATTGAATAAACAGCAACTCGTGCGTTATTGGCAAATTATTATTTCAAAGTTCAACAAATTACAAACTCAGTATTATCTAAACTCTAAAAAAGGGTATTATTTACAAAGCTGTGATCAGGCATTGACCCAAATATTCTTAAATTGCAAGGTTGTAAGCAAAACGTGCTTTATTTCAATATCAACAAACTTCCACATCAGCATTTTGTGCGGATGTGGAGCAAATTTATTACAAACTTTACAGGGTTGTAACGTTTCTTAATTGAGTAAAATAAACTTTTAATTGTAAAAAGAATTCAATTTTAAGCGGAAACGACATACGATACGATAAAATATCATTAAGGTTTGTTGTTGTGATAGATGAGATGCATCTGCCGACAAAGCGCCATAATTAAAGTACTATTATTAACGCGGCAAAATGATGTTAAAGTTTTTAACTTTTTTTTTTCTGAAAAAGTAGTACATTCTAGAACAAAGTTATATAGGACTTTTTGTTCCTTTTGATGTCTTTTGTCACCCCTTAAAATTAATGGGTTCTAACTCCTGACACGCTGTATAACAGTACACTTGTATTGAAAAGTACTAAATATTAAATGCATACAATACAAGTATAATTACGAAATATTGAATTAATATAAATTAAAATAAATATTTGTTATGAGAGATTTTGCTTGGTCTATGTGAAAGTGACTGGTTTGGTAAAAGACGCGTTTAGAATTATTTTCTTAACGAATTAAATACTTAAATAATTTCGAATTTGGCTAAGTACGATAATTGGTGACGTTTTAATGGACTACTAAAGTAAATATAGGAAGACGGCTCAAGCATAGAATATAAACAGTTGGTATATTGTAATGGTTACTTCCCTTTTTTTTGTAATCGACAATTCATATGTGTTATTACGGACAAAGTTAAAGATAAATATTTAAAAAGTTAAGCACATTAAGAAACAATTTAGCCTATTAACAATATTGACTCGCTTCTTAGGAATCAATAGCAGGTTCTAGTTGTTTTGCATATCAAAATATCTTAAATATATAAAGAAGTAAATATGCAGAATGGTATCATATTAGATAGATGCGACTGGTCCACATCGTCCATGAAAGTCCTCTATTTTTGGCCACCTCTTAAAGCGGTCATCGCTAAAAACGGCCAGTTTTGAAATTATGAAACCAATTATGCGGAAATACCCTTTCTAATGACTCCCTAATAGCGACGGCACCCCCATAAAATGGCCACGGCCACTTCGACGAAAATTCTCTTGGAGAAACACCTGCAATTTTACCGCTCCTTACCATTCAAGAATTGTTTTGTTGACAACGATGTAGAATGCAAATGCACCAATCATTGAAGGGGATTAGCGAGGTATTACGTAAAAGCTTATTATGTAGTTTATTTTATTGGAGAAAATACCTACAAGTTTAACTCTCAATTACGGACCATAAATTGTCTAATTGTGTTTTGTTGACAACTACGAGGGTGCGTTTTTATATTCGCGGAATGGAGGGTAAGGAAGGTAAATAAAAACAGACTGACCGTTGCACTTTAAACTTCTTTGGCGGGGGTGTACCTTTTTTATTCCACTGCATTGAATCTTGTTTGGATTCAGGTTCATAGTGATGAACCCGCGTTTCATCTCCTGTAACAATCCGACTTAATACTCCATCCTGGTCTTCACTGCAGAGCTTCAAAGACGGCACACGATGTTCAACTTTACTCATATTGAAAATCTCTTCACGTTCTGACTTGTGTAAATGACAATAACTCAAATACCACTAATAATCCGGTTCGGTATTTATAGTAATAAGACATCAAGCTAGACGTCACGATTGTGTTTTAACAGTTTAAACGTTTGTCTTTTATAGAGAAACTTGGTATTACTGAATATAGTGAAAAGTTTAGCGCCAGTGCTAGAAAGTTGGCTGGGAATTTTGATGTTCGAAGGACACAAGTACACAACAATCTTATAAAAAAAAGAAATTCGACTTATTAAAGAATCAGTACATCTGCTCAATACAGAGCAGAAGGGGAAATTCTTAAAACTGAAGGATTGGCGATTGACCAATAGTTTACAATTGTTTCTGTAAAGCCAGAAAAAAGACATCTCCATATGTGGACTTTTAATTAAAAAAAAGCCTTGGAAGTAGCCGAGAATTTAAAAATGACGACTTTTAAAGCTTCAAATGGGTGAGGCTTGGAAAATGTTGTCAAACACGCAACATAAACTTTAAAGCAAGTTGTGAAGAGTCAGCTGATGCAGACCTGGACAGTATTGAAGCTTGAAAGCAAACCTTTAAATAATATTGAAGGAGTATTTACCAAAGAATGTGTACAATGCGAAACAAAACGTTCACTTTAAAAAGCGATAAATGTTCCGGTAAAAAAACTACAAAACGAAGTTTGACAATTCTATTTTGTGTAAATATGGAAGGTGACAAGGAAAACCAGTTAAGCATTGGGAAAACTAAAAACTCTCGATGCTTTAAAGGATCTCATATTAACAAACTGCCCTTAGAACGGGTAAGAAATTGGATAGCAACATACATTATGACTTCGTAGCTAAAAAAATCTGACAAAAAAAATGAGAAAACAAAATAGAAAAGCCTTATTATTTCTTCTTATTATTAATTCTACCTCCAAACACCACATCCCATTGTCAGCCATTGGATCAAGGAATTATTCATAACTTTAATATGGCCTACAGAAATTTTCTAATCAAAAAGTTTCTAACATTCATTAACAGCGTAAGTTCTGTTGAAGATGCAGAAAAAAAGCATTAATTTAACCAGTGCTTTAATTTGGATATCAACAGCCTGGAAAAAAGTTTCCGTAAAATTTGTAAAAATGACCGTTATACGGAGGTGGCCGCCGTTATTGAGAGAAAGAGAGTCAAGAATAAATGAAAAAAGGTTTGTTGTGCTTCATTAAAATAAATCTAAATATGTAACATGAAATATCAAACTATAAACAATAAAAGACTATTGCTTGCCATATTACATAAGAATGAAAAATTTTAAGAAATTCACATTCAAATCTTGAATTAACATCATGGCAAACAAATATTGACATTGAATTGGCATAAAAGCTTAATTTTTAGTACTACATGCTACTAGATATGAGACCGGTTGCTTACAAAGGGAAAAAACCGTGCGAAATTTTCCTGTCGGTGTAGTACATAAGAGTACCTTAACTTTCAAAACAAAGCTAAATCAGTTTGTCTCTACTTTCCACCAAGCAAACAACTGATGCATATTTCTAAAAAGAGATTTTAGGATCAACAGGTTACATACCTATACATACTGCGGAGTGTAGAGATGCCATTATGTAGAAATGCCATTGAGAATTTAATAACTAAACCCAAAATATTTAGTTCTTACCCCAAAGAGTTGCATAATGACATGCTATTAACGTTGTTGGGGCTTTCCGCACAAAGCTATGCTTATAATGATAATGATGCAACGTGATAAATTAGATTTATAATTATTGGTAAACAATAACACACAAAACAGACTTTGGCAAAAGTAAAGTGACAACATACACAAAATATAAACCACTTACATATACCATCAAAGAAAAATGCACAGGCAACTATTCAAAATTTGCAAAGTAAATTCCAAAAATAAATGAGACTGCTCAGAGCGGTCGCTTCAATTAGGTCACTTATTAAATTATATCTATAAAACATTGTTAAATGTACACAAAAAAATAAACAAAAAATAAAATAAACCAAATGTTGATTTTCTTTAACCAAAATTCAGACGAACAATTTATTCAACAACGAAAATATTTAACTCGAAATTGGAGACAAACACTCTTAGATTAGATGCACAAATAGGAAATTGGTTACCATAATAAAAATAAAAGACATTGAAATTATAAGACAGTATAATTCCCTTTGTCTTGTTAATTAATAGTTCTTTCATTAAATGTGCTATATTATAAACTTAAAGAATAATTTACATTTATTTCAAAATTTCCAAAATTTTGGCGCCTTAAAAGAATACTAACTTGGATTAGTAGTTAACTGTAAATGTTGGTATGTTCATCTGTAAGTAATTTAATCTGTAAGTCCATTTAATTTTTTATTCAGAAATAAATCTCTAAATTCCATTCAAAACTCCAATAACATTGTCCAAAATTTTTTAAACAACCACCAAATAAAAATTTTATTGACCAAAAGAAAATTATATCACTAATTATTTCACTGCATTTTTATTTAATTAAAATAATATTATTTATTATCAACTGCACTGCTTGAATTCTAAAACTTTATCATTACAAAAAAATTTGACGTAACAGTAAACATAACCTTAAACTTTTGACAGGAGTTTGACGTTGACGTAAGGTAAAACAACATAACCTCAGAATTTTTCTAAAATCTTGCTCTCCAAAAGAACGCGTGTTCTGTACAAATGAAAATTTTCGAGAGAATGCCACCAGATTTCCTGCTGTTTATATAGAAATTGGAAAAACAATTGAGAAAAACTAGTGATTTAACTGGTTTTAAACAAAATTCTTTAGTGTGATTTCTAGTTACCACTAAATTCTTGGTTAGAAACAAAAGAATTAATTTAAAACTATAATTACATAACCATATTGTTAATAAATATTAAACTAATTGTTTATAATAATATTATACAAAGGTAATTTTTCTCTCTCTACAGACACCACACACTTCTATTGAAATACACACATAAACTTGAGATTTAATGACAACCATCTTGGTTTTTCCTTAGATCAATACATTATTAATAGTTACTTCTAGTTCTCAATATAGATTTGATCCTAATATCCTGTAGAACACTTATCACACAAGTTTTTTCTTTATCAAAATCCTTAATAAAAGCTAATTTTTATACTTTCAGCAAACTATTACAAAACGCAACAATATTTGTTTTTAAATGCCCAAATCTTCTACATCAAAAGACCCCCACATTGGCATTTAAGTCTCAAATATACTCAAGAACTCACTTAACCACATTACAATAAAATATTTTAGTTCAATATATGATTAATATTGAACACCACACATTTATTATGAAAATACTCAAATCGTTGATTAAGAAACAGTTTTTTTTCATTTTTACCAATAATCATTAAGATGATACCTGTGTAAATTTTCAGAACCAATGAAAGCCTTGAAATAGCTTATCATGTACAAATTTTTAAGTAACGACAGAAGAACTATGTTAACTATGCAAATAAATTTACCAAATCAAGAGGAAAATTAATTTAGAATTTATCCTTTTTTTCATTTACAGTAATGTATAGTGTTCCTTTCACAAATTGAAAAATATATTTTTAATTTTTTTATCCAAAATTTAGTAAATCCCCTTGCAATATAGGCAACCCAAAATCATGGATGTAATTATTGATGCCTGAAGCATGTCTGTTATGACAATATGTACATGCATATATAATAAATAAAAAACCCAACGGGTTACCGGTGGACATTTCCTAAAAACTCATTATAGTGAACTCATGAAAATAAGAAGAAAAGTTTATATTAACATGGGTCCGGAAATGCTTCCTTATCGAGATACAGGGCGTTGAGAATCGCAACGAAATAATGATTTCTTTATATTACTCGGAACTGATCACAAATTAAGTTCTGAAAATTACACAATACGTTTGTATGTCTATAAGTACTATAAGATGGTCCTTCTTTTATAAGAAATACCCTGGAATGGATATTTATGTAAGGTAACAAACTTATTACATTACCAATTTGGCAATTGGAGGAATTGTCAGAATATGGAATAAAAAATGCAAGTTGCCATTTAAAAAAGTGCCGATGACGTGACCACACTTAAACGCATCACCCTGTATATTCGAATATTATGTCAAAAAGTGCGAACTTTAAAAACAAAATTAATGTGTTTTAGGAATTTTTCCAAAAAATCAATACTTTTCCTTTTATCGAATTTATTCCATACTTTAGAATCGCAATGTATAATACTTTATTATTGTATTAGGGCCAAGTTTTTTAGCTATAACCTTGGCCTTCTATTTAAAAACAAAATATAAATAATAAACAACGCAACACAAATACATCAATTTCCCTTTTGTTCGAGCGGGTATACCCACTGTGTTTAACAGTTTCAGTATCTGGAAGTTGCAAAATCAGAAAAGATTTTTAATTTTATTTTTAAATAAAAATAATCAGCACGTAATTAAGGGTAAATTTTTTATAATTGGCCATTTGCTGTCTCGGAGAGATAGCAACAAAATGAAACGCACTTTTAACAATGAAAATGTTATTCATTATAGTTTTTGTTTTTTTATTTCACACCTACACTACGGGGGAACCAACTGCTAAGGTCATCTGTCCCCCATCTAACATGCAACACGAATACACACAACCATAGTTGAGGTGGCGGAATTTTCCAATTAGAAAAATCCCGTCGCCCCAAGTGGGATTCGAACCCACGACCCTTGGAACACGAGTGATGCACTGACACCACTCGTCCACCGCCGGTCCGATATAGTTTTTGTTGTCTTTTTACTAAAAACAAAAATAAAATGTAATTACCGAAAATTTCTCTTATTTTTTTGGAATTTAAAACCGTGAATCGTCATTCCGGGAACTGTCCACGGTTCAGAAATTAAGTATATCATTCTAGTTTATTTTGGTAATTTTGTCCAAAAAGCTATGGTCAGTGTTTTTCCTCTTCTATAACTATGAAGAGATCACTTTAAAATATATTTAAAAGGGAAGTAAAAAGTGACTTAATAGGCATACACGTGTGAAGTAATGTCGTTTACATTTAGTATCATTCCGGGAACGTTCCATGTTTTGGTTAAGCCCGCTAAGGGCAGTACTGTGAATAAAATAGTACCAGCTTGATGTCAGCGTCAAGGTGACAGCATGTTTCTATTTCATATTCTTGAGAAACAATTTATGTTTAAATCTAATTTAGTAAAAATATAAAGTTAGGTTTAATAGTAGTCATTTCGTGAACGCTTTTAGTATTTTTAAAACTTCAATTACATATTTTTCGTTTATTTCATCTTTGGCGGAAATGTGCTCGCTTTAACTTAACCTGTAATAACGGGTGTTTTTTTAAATTTGGCGTCCTAGTTAGCTATGACTATGAGTTTGTTGTGAATAGACCACTATTTTTCAAATGTCAAAATGTCAAAACTTAAAAGTGAGGTTAGGTTTAGATACACTGCGGCGTGGCGACATTCAAAGGTGCGTTCACAATCGAACTCTCATTGCTTGCTCTGACGCCAAATTTAAAAAAACACCCGTTATCTTGCTCATGTTTTGTTATGTAGATATGACGCGAAATTAACTGATGTTTTGTCATTCCGGGAATGATTTAAAACTTTCATTACGGGAACGCCTCAAGATTTATTGTGCATTCCCGGACTGAGAAAATCATTCACGCTATGATTAAATTGCTCCGAAAAGGTTGGAAAATTGATGGTTGTTGATTTTTCCCAGTTTTTGAGAATAGATAGGTTACATTTATTAAATAATAGATTGGAAATAGAAAAGGATGCAGCTTTTGAAAGGAACCTTCAAACTGCAAAAAGCAAAAAGCTCGAAAAAAAACTAATCGGAAACTCTCAGAATCAGGTTGTCAGAGTAACGAACTACAGCCTAATGCCCTGATTTCTATTAAGAAATCGTCAGGAGAATTTCGTCGACGTCGCACGGAAAATTCTCGCTATCCTTTATCGAAACGATAGCAAACTTTTTCGTACTACATTGCCGAAAATTTCCTTGACGATCTCTTAATAGAAATCAGGGCTGAAGAAAAGAAAGAAAAGGATAAGCTTGAGAAGATAGGAAACAAAATTAAAGGAAGAAAAGAGTTTGAAAACGCAGGAAATGAGGATAAATTGGTTAAAGGCACAGGGAAGGAGGACGAAGTGGTCGAACAGACAGGGAAAGAGAATAAAGTAGTTGAAAACATAGGGAAGGAGAATAAACTCCTTTTATGCACAGATGCATTATAATTAGACTATTATTGATAGATCTATCTAAACATAACTGTCTCCTTATGCCCCAAGGGCCTCTTTATGATCCGACGGGCAATAATGAAACGTCAATTAAAAGTCAGAAGCTTTTTGTAGAACTTGATTGGTTCTTAATATAATTTGTAAACTTATCACTAATGAAAATAAGCTGAAATTAAGTATTTTAGATAGTAACTATAGTAACGTACTTCGTATATATGCACATAAGTATACGTACAGCGGCTTGATGTAACCTATGTACTCATTTAATTATATTTTTTACCCAATAATAGATTTGAGATAAAAACAATCTGTGCATAAAATAGTGTATGCATTTCGGGCATAACTTGCTTTTATGGCCCTACAGCCTTTTCCTAGCCCTCGGCTGACGCCTCGGGCTAGAAATAACGCTTCTGGCCATAAAAGCTTCTTTATGCCCTTAATACATAAATAACTATTATGTACGACTGCGTTATAAAGTACCGTTTATAACATAGTTTTGCGGCTATAAAGTAGCTCTTTATAATACTAGTAAAATATAGTAATAGTAGTAAAATAAAGTATAGCAATAGCAAACGCACACTATTAAGATATCTAGTTTTCCAATGGCAACTATATATTACATGTCCAATTTTGTTCTGTCAATAGATGTCAAATTTATAAACTGAATTTTTTTCGATAATGTGCTAATTTTAGCAGTCGAACATAAAGCTTTGTATGCAACTCGTACATAATCGGACTTTATAGACTTGCCATTATTATAAACCTTGCTCGCTTCGCTCGGCCATAAACTGGGCTCGTCTATAAAGTCCTACATTATGTACGTGTTACATAAATAGCTATTGTCCACGACTATGTTATAATATACCCGTTATAGTTAGTTTGTTTTATGTTCAATTATAATTATATACATTATGCTACTAGCAGTGAATAATGATTAATCACTACTAATTAGTCGCTGATTGGCTACCACTACCTACTGTTAGTACATGAGAAATCACTGCTAAACAGTCGGGGAGCAGTCTGCTTAAAGTCGATATGGTCAACATCGTTCACAGATTTCTAAAAGTATTTTGAAGTTTTTAACATTAATATTTAGTTGTCGGGGACAAACTACAGTATTCTGCCCGCATTTAATGGCATTTACAAGGATGAAGTTTACGACACGACCCGTTTAGACGAGTCAATGCAACAAGATCATTTTTACTTAATCTTTCAACATTTCAAATGTCATTTTAATTGCAATTATCTGGAAAATATTTTAGGAAAAACAATTGTTTTAAATTTGTATTTTGAAAAAAATCAATAAAGTTACCTGCCAGCTGGAATCAAACGTGGAGCGGCAGCGACTTTGGTTTATTATCACCCCGCTTCAACTAACCGCGCTACGAAGAAACATTAGCGCGCGTTCCACATTTATTTTAAAAGTTGTTAAAACAACTTGTTGTTTTATTGATGTTATTGATTTAAATAATTTTTCTTTAAAGAAAAGTGTCTAAATCTAATCTTCTTTCACAATTCTCAGGATATTAGTACTCTTTAAACTCATAACGATAATGATAAAAAAGAAATAGTAATTTTAAGTACTTGGAGTGATTTTACAGATTATTTCTTAAAAGCAAGGGGGTAAAAGCATGGGAACCATACAGTATGAAGATACACAAATTTTCTTTAGCTCCCCCAAAAACCTATAGACGTAGTTACGTCTATGTACATATGTTATCATCATTCAGGGAACGTAATTATCATTCTAGAAGCACACGAATCGTTTAGAGGATGCTTGAATCATTCAAGGAATGCAAGTTATAACTTCCATTTTACAAGAAATAAAGTGATAGGCAAGATTTCAAGCCTATATTTACACTCTTGTATGGTCTATGAACTAATTTGTGATAGTTTTTATAACGATATTACCTAAGATGTCTAATTTGAAAATGCAACTAGCATTTTCAAATTAGACTCGTATTTCAAAAAAAATACTCGGATTGTCACATTCAATGATTGGAAAATGTGAATACATTCTTCAAAGGGTAATGATCCAGTTTTGTAATATATAGTTTACCTTAATCTTACTATATAAACAAAAAATCCTAAAGATTTTCTTGATCCATAATTTGTGAGTGCATGTAATAAGAGCGTCCCCTAAATGATGCTCGCTCGCGGTTTAATATAAAAAAGTATGAAAAAGTGGATCTTCCTACTGATATTTTGTATTGCAATCTTGGCAGTTTCTAGAAGTATAGTAGTATAATGCCCGGTTTCACAAAGCTTGGTTAAGTTCTGATTAGCTTAATCGTGATTAAATTTGAAATTCACAAATTTCATTGGCTGAGATTTAAGAAACTTGAAATTTTATCCAATTATATTTCTGGATTTTAAATATCATGATTAAGTTAATTAGAACTTAATCAAGCTTTGTGAAACCGACAATAAGTCTAGTAAGTATGTAATGTGAAAAACGTTTAGATAACTAGGAAAGTAGAACTTTTATTTTTTTCCATGTTAGGTTTTCAAATAGCCAATTATAAAAATTTTACCCTTAATACTAAATCAATAAATCTCAATATCAATTCAATTTTTCAAACATAACAGTAAATATGTTGTATGTAAAATGACTTTTTGCGCTACCGACCTGTTTTTATGTGTTGTTATTTAGTCACAGTAAGTTGATGTTACCGAATCGTTGCCGGTTGCTATGACAATAAGAAAATAGCAGAACTGTTATAATTCATAACCTGTCTGTGTGCTGTTATGGAAACAAATATGTATAAAATGATTAAATAGCATTAATTGTGAACATACCGCAAGACATACCTAACCTTACTTTTGTAATGAGATGACAGCTAACGCCTAGAATTTGTAATTACAAAATTACCAAAATAAGGTTAGTATATTTTGCGGTATGTCCACAATGAACATTTCGCACCCAACGTCGACGTCAAATTAAAAAAAATCATTACAAATACATTTGTATTTAGTTTAAATAGTGTCATTAGCGCAAAAGATATCATACGGGACTCATCGTTAAGTGCTTACAACAGATATCAAAAAATTGGAAAAACTCCAGCCTTTGGGTCTCGGTTTTGCAACTTTTTTCTATCGGTTATAAAGCACTTACCGGTCTGGTATTGTAATATACTATATTTTTATCAAATAAATAATCACAACGAAGAACTACATTTATTTAAAAGACAGCAGAATGAATGATTTCCATTTAAAATTATTTAATAGAAAATTAGTTGTTAGTAGAAAAACCTTTCTAGAAATAAATTTAATTTACATAATCTCATATTAGTAGTTTTATTATTTATCAAATAACAAATATAATAACGCAGAACGTACGACCACGATATCTTTTACCAAATAAACATATCTTAATTACTACTTTTGTTTCTATATAAAACTACTCGACCATTCAGGTTAATTTGAAACTTGGGTTCACAAACATGTTTTTAATATTTACGGGTTTTATAAAGATGCTTTTTTCTAAAGAAAACCGCTTCAGCAATAAGTAAATGCTAGTAGAATGCGCCGCTACACTAGAATATTTACAAATAAATAACCCTACACAACATAAGATAAACGTCACAGCACTGTGTTGGAAGTAGTTTATCATTATTGGTAATTTTATTTCTTGGGATAAAAATTAATTAGTTTAATTTATATTTTGTAATTTATTACATAATGAATTCTCTGGAATCATGAGAAAGTTATAAGTACTCGTAGTTAGTTTGCTACAAGTGCGCTATCACGTCAATTTTTAAGATCGAGCATGACGCCTTAAAAGAGGCCAAGAGCCTGGAAATTGGCAGTGCACGCTTATCGAACAATTTTATTTTGTACTTATTCGCTTACAGAAAATTGTAAAAAGTTTCGATTTATTGTAAATTTTAAAATTAACTTTGGCAGATGTGAAATTAAATACATAAACGAAAATACTTATATATTTTGGTTGTACTATACCACTTAGTCATAAGCTTAGATTCATTTATCTAAGCAAACTTCAAATTTAATCATTTTATTTAATAGCACCTGTACGACGTGTGTATGACGCTTTACAACCACACCACACACAAACGTAGGAGATATGCCGTAAACCTAAGTGATATTTAGGAGAATCAACGTGTGACAAAAGGATAGAACACTAATTTAAAATAAACAGGTAAGAAGGAGAATCACAAATAAATAATGACGCACGAAAGAATGGTTCTCACTTTTACTTGCAGAAAGTATTATGCGTTTCTTTTCTTATTCATTAATTTTGCATATATTACAGACAGACTTACGGTCCGTATATTGATAAGTTACACAATATTTTTGTTTCTCGAGTGAACATAATTTCTTTAAAAACAGTTTAGGGACCTACAGTACGTAGGAATTTATGACCCCTAAAATGCTTTTCCCAGTATGTTTCAAAAGTATTTTTCATGGAAAAAGTTGGAAAAATGTAAGGAAAATTGTAAAATATTAACTTAGCGTAATTCTGAAAAAAATAAAAAAAGGGGTGGTAGCTTATTAATCGTGCTTCACTTTGCGTTTTGTTTCATTTTACTAAATGAATTGATTAATAATTAATCAAGAAAAAAATAATTGGAAATTAAGTTTCTTTGGATTTTTAGTTATTATTGGTGTCAAAAGAGGCCACTGAGTCCACTACATTTATTAAATACTAAACTTGGTTCCGTCTACTTTAGAGGCCGGCGCGCGATATTGTTTCGCACGTAAATGTAACGCGGGTCGGGTAATTTCTTTTAATTATAATATTTATAAAAGGGAATAATTACATAAAAGTATCCCTTACTTTTATAGTCATTTCTTAAATTTAACTTGAAACGAAAGATTTCTCTTACTCTAAAGTAAACTTTTTAACCGGACTAAATGAACAATAAAACTTTAAATATATCTAAATATTTATACTTACTTTACTGTATGCTCAATATTGCCTCAGCTTGAAATCTTGCTCTTTGTTACAAATTGGTATGTCAGGTCGTAGGTATTGGTTCTACAGTTGTCTAATTATTAAAAGGGATAGATCAAGGTTTCAAAACTCAATAAAATACACTCACTGGACGCCATCTGATTATGAAACTTGATAACGATAATTAAACAAAGAGCTGAGATCATTAATCAGAAAATGAAATCAGATCCAAAAAATTTTGATCAAATAGTTAACTATACTCAATAGTATCAAAATTAGACTGGAGAAAAATATAAATAACACGTTCATAATTATATGGGTCAATGTTGCTCAATTTAGTTAAACTTCATATTTATTATATGAATATAAAAAAATAAGACATAAAAATACATTTATCGTACTTAAAAGTTCTGGTATTAGTACCCGGCATAAGAGCTCTTAGCGGTAGGGAACGTTTATATACAAGAAATATATATAATCAACATATAAAAAGTAAAGTAACTAACAAAAATGTTACACGGTAAAACAAAGAAATCATATTTCACAATACCTTAATTATTTTGATAAGTTTCAAACAAAACCAATACTAAATTGCACGATATTGCCTTTTGTACCACACAGGAAGCATTACTGCTGAATGATAGAAACTGGAACGAGTTCATGTAGGGCGGCAATTACATAATTAGAACCCACGATGGAATAACCTTCATAACACTATGTCAAGATGAACCGTTTATGATTAAATTCACCCTAACAAAATTATTGCAGCACTAGAATCTTAATAAAAGTTTTAACTTAAATTCGGTAATTAATTATAATTTGTCTTTACTTCGATCCGAATTGCTTTATTATTCAATAGTTCAATCACTTAGGATAAAATCTGTAGTTATTTATTATTATTGTCGAAATACTGTACGAGAATTAACTTTGTCGTTAAACTGTATAAAGATAAACAATACTTTCGATAAGGAAATGAATTTCCCACAATTTAATAGCACAGAAGTCCGGGAAATAATAAACACAACGAGACTTTTACTAAACGCAATTTCAAACTAATGCGAACGATATCGAAGTTTTTCTTCTTCAAGACAGTCGACTTCATTATCTTAAGTCGAACTGACTACTCGGTAGCTCGACTTAGTTGAGACTGACTGAAACTCAGGGTTATCTTTCTATATCGGAGTGTTTTCTAGCGGGATGCACTTTTACATTGGCGAATAGGAATCGCATGATCTTGTTTAAGCGAATCAAAATTAATGTTTCTCACACAAAGAAGTCTGAAACGTAATACTTCTTGCAACGTAAATTGCAGACGGAATATATTTTGAAATGCAGATGGTTTATTTAAAAAATACCATTTAGCACGTACAAACGACCATTTCTTGAAACGAAATAGGTTTTTATAATATTTTCGGGGAATAAAAAATTGAACCGTATATGAGAAAGTTTGAAAACATGATTTCACACTAATCAAAAATGTCACTCTTTTTAAATTTTAACAACGGTCTAAACAATATCCTTGTTTACGATGGAAGCTATAATTCTTTATTATTTTATTATACGAGACGTTATTACGACTCCACTAGTCTGAAATAATTTTAACAGATGACTCTAACAATTCTCGTGAGGTTTATTTGTACCGCATGCCGATTAATTTTAAATTACAAGAAAAGCGCAGACTTGCAGGTCCGCATTTAAGATTTTTTAGCACTTCGCTCCAAAATTTCATTAATCCAAGACTGGTAAAAAAATACCGTTACAATCTATGTATAATTATGTTAATTGAAAATAAAACTAAACAATTCAACATATGATATTAGAATTTAATTGTAAAGCATAAATAAAATTAAACCTTAGCTCTAATAGTACAATAGAATGCGCGTTAGCTCGTTAAGCAACCATCCCCTCTTCCTCGATGTTGAAGGCACTTTGCTTTGCAATGCGTGTGTCGCAGGATCGATCCCTGTTCCGGTAGCTTTTTTTTAATTTGAACTTGTTAGTTTAAAAAAGTAATTAGTTAATTAATTATTTGAATTATATTTTTAAATGTTATTTGTTTTTTATTATTATTATAAAAAAAGCTACCAGGCAGGGTAGCCACCTTCGGGACACAGGCGATAGTTGTTGGATGCCCTAATGCTCATTGTATGCCATTAGAGCTAATTTTACATTTTATGCTTGCTTTACAATTAAATATTAATATCTTTGTTTAATCGTTTAGTTTTATTTTCAATTAACATAAATATACGTAGTTTAAATTTATAAGGAGAGTTTATAGCTGACGTGACGCTTGTTTTTAAAAATTTATTTTTTAAATAAAAGTAAATCCAAAATAAGGAAATAATCTATGCGGCTTGTAAATTTAATTCAATAAAATTAGTTTCTTATTTCTGTTACTATTTTTCGAAGTTAGAATAAAAACCCAGTTACATGTTTATAATCAATTCTTTTTAAATTTTATTTTTCTGTTGCCTTTCTGGCATAATATAAATAAAGTATGAAAATGACTACCGCACAGCTAAAAATATTTGTTCGGACAACTTGCTATTCGTAGAATTACGATGGCTGAAGAACAGTTATACTTGTCCTTAGAAGCGGTTTTTTTAACTAGTTTCGTATTTCTCATAACAGGTGTAGATGTAACAAAAGAATATAAAATAGGTTCTTATTCCAATTTTTTGCATAATCACTACAATCTAGGCAATACACGATTTATAATAATAATAATAATTTGTATTGAATTGTTTAAAAGTATAAGAAAAGTCAAACTGTAAACAGGAATGCATTTTCACTAAAAAGATAATCTAAAAAATAAAAAAAAGTAAAACAGTTAGCGGGAAGCGAACCCAGGGCAACCGTTCGCAAAGCAGCTACTCTACCGCCGATCTAGCGGTCTGTTGTTGGTGGCTTTGTGATTCCAAGTTAATATGTTGCGTCGCGTTTGCGTTAATTTGTTATTTTTAAAAATAGGTCACATTATATTAAATTCAGAAACGCGTAGTTATTTACTTATTTTGAATTTACTATTATTTAAAAAGGAAATTTGCAATTGTAGAGAAAAACTTTGCGAGATATTTTCTTAACAAGATAATTAAAATGACGTTCAAACTGTAACAAATCATCGGATATAAAACCAAGGTATTTACCGATGTTACAATTTCAATCTGCTCAATATCTATTGATACATTTATTTATATTATTTATATTTAAACAGTTGTATTTATACTTTGTCCTGAAAATACTGAAAATCATTCCCTTTGTTTTAGAAACATTCAATTTTGATTTATTAATTTTTAAATATTTAGAAACACTTTCTAGAACTATATTAATTTTTCGGACAGCTGTGTTAATATCACTGTCAGTGCATGCTAACATAGTATCATCAGGAAATAGATTTATAAACTCACAATTAAGAAATAAATTAATATCATTTAAGTAACATATAAACAAAAGCGGGCCTAACACACTTCCCTGGGGGACCCATAGATTAACATCTAGCTCTCCAGAAATTACATTTCTAATCCTTACTTTTTGTTTCCTATTACATAAGTAATTTTTTAACCATTCATAAACCTTATCTCTAATGCCATAATGATATAATCTTGCTAATGAATATTTCTATCCATGGTTTCAAAAGCTATTTTTAGGTCCAGAAACCAGAATACTTGTACTTACTGTCAATACTGTAGGAATGACAGATTTGTGAAGGGAAGTATTGACTAGATTTAATATAACATAACCATTCGATTCAAAAATACTTTAACAATCTTTGCATTCATAATTACATTAGGATTACATTTATTATCTAAAGATAACACAACTGTTTGAAACTCATATAAAGTTAACAATTTAAATTCAGAAAAATCTATAAACATTACTGTTTGTATTGGACCAACCTTCACTTACTTCAATACTGTCTACGATTTCTATTATACTATCAACAAAATATTTGTTAAATCCTTCTGTTTTTTCTTCATCAGTTCTTACAATTAAATATATTATCACCCTGTACTTCAAATTGAATTTTACTAGAAATTTAATTACAATATTCACCATTTTTTTAACGTTTTTCACAATTCCTGAAGATGATTACCAAATCCATCAACTTTCTTACAGTTATATTCAGTTTTTTTTTTCTATTTAACAAGGTAACAACTTCATTTTTGTGTTTTAAGTTTTTCCAATTTATTGCTCTATCTGGTCCTACACCACTCTTAAATTGTTTATAGCATGCATCCCTTTCTTTTATTTTATGTAAAACTGTTAAATCAAACCAAGGAACCTTGCTCTTAAATATATAACTTATCATTAGAGAAATTTTGAGAGAAATTATTGACTACTTCATGATAATTCAACAAAATTTCATCAAGATTTAAATCCACATTACTAATAAATAATGATTGCTTCTAAATTATTTTCACTAATATTTCTGAATTTTTTGACAATATTATAGTTTTCATAATTTTTAATAACTTGACAATATTAAAATTGATCCAAACTGGGATTAGAACTTGGGTTTTGGAATTCCAAATCTAGTACGTCCTGCATTTGGCTATGGCGACTGCTGTCCTACCTTTTTTCTTTAATGAATGTCCATTTATCATACTTTTTTGTTTGTTTCTTTTTTATTATTAATTACTTTTTAATTATTTTTACAATATTACTAATTGTAGTACATTAACTTACCTTTCAATTGATTAATATTGAACCACCCAATGACACCTCAAAACAACATTAAATTCTTACATTTTTGCAACAACAAACACAAATTAGACATTTTAGAAGCTTTTGAAATATACAAACATAAACGCACACTACCTTTAATGAATGAACAAACTGAGCTTAGTAATTCTCCTTTATTAGAAGTGTTAGATATTTAGTTTTTGTCTGTATTGTATCTAGTTACCTATTTTCTGTATATATTTATCCTTAACAACTTGTTTGTTTAGCAATCTTATATACCTTTGATAATGCCATTTTAATGTCGAAACAATATTGTCAGGTTAAGATAAACTAATAAAACTTGTGAAACTTTGAATTAATCTTTTAATCTGATTACATTTCATAATATTTACTAATCAACAATTAATATTAATTCATGTACGCATGTAATGTGCTTTAAAAATCTAATATTTCGTTCGTTTTGGTGTTGGAATTCTATAACAAAGAGGGGAAATGAGTAGGAAAAAGATGCATGATTCCCACTACTCAATATGGGCGTGGAATTGTAACAAACGAATCCACCCACATTACAGAAGATTATTGCGAGGTTATGTCTAAAACGAGGAATGTTCCTGCATGCTATAGACCCTTAAGAAAAATAAATGACTGCAGATAGATGGGAAAATAAAAATCAAGAATTGCTTATCACTCTATTTTCGAATGTTTCCGTTTTCGTTGTTTTATCAATATTTACCTTATTTGATAATTTATATTCTAATATATCGAGATGATATCTTATCATCGATTTGAGAATTTAACAGATTAGAGAACTGATTATAGATATTTAGAGGCTACTATAGTTATCGAAGCACAAAAAGAGTCAAATTATGCTTATATAAAGTATTCATGCAAATAAAAGAATGATAGACATGCTAGGATACTAGTTTTATTTAATCTAAAGATTACATGCTAGGCAACAGATAAATTTATCAAGTTAAGATAGAATTTATAGGAGAAAGATTCTCATGCAGACATAACCTCAATTCTTACAAAAAGGTTTTACAGTTTTAAAAAATATATAAGTTAATTATGTTGTTTTACAATAAAATATGCTTTATGTAACACAGGTTACAAGTTTAGGATAGTTTATCCACTTTTCTTGAATGTTTATCTTCATGTTAGATTTGAGTTTTAACGTTAGTTAACGCAGAACAGATTTTTCTTTGTCCCACAAAACTAAATCAGTTTCGGGTAGATATTTCACTGGAAATAGTTAAAATAGATCATTATCTGGAAGTTCATTATGTTACAATTAACTTACTGATAACTTACGTATGAAGATATTCGGTATTATTGATTTTTATTGATTTTGGAAATTTTGGTATTAATTTGATGTTTTACATCTTTGTTAGAAGCAAGTCACCTGGAGTACTGTATTCTGGACGAGAATAGTTAGTTGTATTCGATTTATGTTTTTATTTTGTTGAAACTTGCAGAAGCATCTCTTGATCACAAGAACGGTGTCGTCAGATCTATAAGTTAAGTTTTTCTAGTATGTAAATATAATTTGTGTAAACTCTATATGATTGAGTTACCTTGTGTAACTATGTAAATATTCGATGTACAGAGATAGCTGGAGATCATCTAGTTTCCAATGTAATTAGGTTTTAATGAGTTTTCTCTGTAATTATTGATTTTAGACCATAAGCGTTTTATGTTGTTTTGATTTCTTTTTTACCAGCTCTTTTCATCTTTTTAGAATTAAGATTGGTGTTAATTTTTAACATATGTTTTTATTTGTGACGTCATGACTTTTCCGATGTTCAGAATTTTTGTGCGATTTCGTTGTTTCTTCAAATTTTCTTCCGTAAAGGTATAAAAGGGCTTTCGAAAAAGAACAAAGTCAGTCGATAAAAGCATAAAGGTGGACCCACGTCGGCCCCAGATTAATTTCTGAAAATCTAAAAGTAAGGTTAGTGTAGACCCACGTGTTTTCGTTTGTAAATAAACGTCAATTTTATTCAAGCTAATATTTACCTTTATGGATTTGAAACAAAGAAGATTTGTTTTCACTTTATAACAATCACTGGGAATTGTGATTGATTTATTTCGTTTAAATCAAGGAAAATTTATTTATTTCCATTTCAACATTTTGTATGGATTATCGACAACAGCTGCTTAACCAGTTTGTTGTTACCAATTGTGAATAACAAAATATTAGTGAAGTGAATTTTAGCGCCACATATGTATTGGATTATTATTACGCTATATGCAAGGTTGGTCGAATTTAAGATTTTGTTCTCTGATCAGAAACATTAACAACTTAAGCATAATTTAAATAAATTTGTTTTTTTTTAATAAGTTCTTCATTGTTTTTTGTTGTTCACTTAAATTATTCTTAAATTTCTTTGACATTAGTTTATCCAAATGAAACTTGTGGTGATACCTATGTCATGTCATTCACAAATTAACAATTCATTTAAATAAATTAAAGAGAGATTATCAATAATTCTTGTGTTGGAATCTATATTTTTCTTTTTAGTAGACTTTTCAATAAATAAAACTTGTGTTTTTATAATTTAAAATAATCGTTTTTATTATTCATGTGTGATGCAAGTATCAACTTTTATATACAGAGTTAAAGATTATTTCTCGTCCAGATGCAGCATTCCAGGTGTGGTCTGTAGTAAGTTTTTTCTTCCAGGTACAGAAATTAATAAGATCGATATATTTGTTTATCTCATGCTCAATCGAATTAAAACCGAGTTAGCCTACTGGGAAAAAGAAAAGCTATTGGGTTGTTATATTTTAATCTTGATTAAAGCTAGCCAAATCAGATTAAATATCCATAGTGTTATTATATCACCTCATAAGTTATTTATTTCAAATAACACCCCAATATGTACTTCTTATAATTCGCACTTTTCTCTGATTTCTATTTATATTTTAAAATCTCTTTGTTTTTCTGTCTTTGGCACAGAAAATTATTTTACATAAAAACTTTAGTAGTAAGCAGTCTTTTCGTTTTTTTTGTCCTTTTAGATAATTTTAAATTTATTAAATAGTGCTATTTAGTTATTACATAATCCAGTTATTTAAGTTCCGGTTTGATTGTATTTATGTAATAAATGTCATAAAGTCTTATGTTTCTTTAAAAGAAAAGTAATAATAATAAATCGTTGTGTGGAAATTTTATAAAACGTATCTTTCCACATTAGAGAAGAATAATGAAGATAATGTATTCGAAAGCAACCCAACTTTAAATTTATTCAACCCCATTCACTGTCTGCATTTATTTAAATTTTTATATACTTTGGTAGAAATTTTTCAGTGAGTACACACACACATATCAACTTTCAATTGCCTTCTTTTAGAAACTTAACCTTCTTTAGTTAAAAAGAAAAAAACAACTAAAACAATTCACTCTATCAAATCAATAACGTGTGCAAATATTTGAAATGTGTGTGTGTGTGTGTGTGTGTGTGTGTGTGTGTGTGTGTGTGTGTGTGTGTGTGTGTGTGTGTGTGTGTGTGTGTGTGTGTGTGTGTGTGTGTGTGTGTGTGTGTGTGGAACAAAAGAAAAGCCCTCGACAAAATGGGTAAAATGCGAAAACCATAGGTGATAAATCCACTTGATCCTTTGTCTGCCAACTAGAATTTTCCAAAAGGAGATCTTTATTCTCTGGCTGGCCCGAGTATGCCTCATTCGGATCCCACAGGACTCGTTCCCGACCGATCCGCACATCACCTACCTTGAATTATGCTCTCTCTTTCAGGTTGGCTTATCTCGAGGTCACCCGTGCATTTTCATTTTAACTAGGTTTGACTTTTTCCTGCCTGTCATTTCCATGAGGTGCTACTAAAACTTGTTTATTAGCTACATAAACTGTTTTCCCTACTCTTATTTGTAATCTTATAGAAAATGGGGAAGCAATCCGCTTTTATACCCACCGCCAAGATTTTATTCTCTTAGGAATAACGAATACACTATATAAACTTCACGCTTTTGCTTCATTCTAAAACTAACATTCGGGACCTTTGGGGTTGAATAGGTCATATCTTCATAAATGTGTTATATTATGTGGGGTCTAAATGGAATATTAAATACGGCAGCTTAAAACTAAATATTTTTGTAGTAGATACCATTTTTAATCAGTCTGTGTAATTTAGGTGATTTATTAACGCATGTTTAAAAAAGTATTCAGATAAAAATTAATGTTAGTTTAGCATTAATATTGATATCATAATCCAAGGGTCGCAGGTTCGATTTCCGACCGGGCTGGTAATTTTTCATAGCGGGAAAAATTAAAATACGATTTCTTCTTGGATCAAGTAATTCTCGTATCAATGCGATTTTAGTATGAAAAGAATTCCTACTGGAGGTCATTGTTACTGTATTTTACGTGACATACCTGCGTTTAATCTACTGACGGTCCCCTTTTCGTGCAAGAAATTGAGATACTCTCAATTAGTGCACCACTTACTTAAGCCGGCTACTCACCATGGGTAAATGCATGATTTTTAATGCGCGATGCGTAGTTTGTGGAGTTCAACGTGCAACTGAAGTATACAGATTATGCAAGATTCGTAATTCGTATTTGTAATGCGCCAATTTGTCTGCATGCACAAAGTAAAGTGGGAATTATTTTATGTAAGGGATAATCGCAGTGTTAATCATTTAATGTCGATCGCAGAATATACAAGTTGCTTTCGGGTATGGCAAATAAAATTAAAAACAATAATCTGCAAGTGAATTAACATATATTAGGTTCAATAGATAACATGGACACTGATCGTTCAACAAACATTATAAATTCTTATACACTGTTAATACGAAATGGCCAGTTCGTTCTAATCATGCAACGAGAAAACTTATTCTAATCACTAAATATAATTAATATGTTAGTGCAAATTAAATTAGCCTATTAAAGGAAAACATCATAGACAGATACATATGTATCTATATGCAATTCAGTAGCACTTTATGCGCCTGATTTTCTCATGCACCTTTATCATGTCAACACTCAAACACAGTCCTGAACAAAGATACGAACAATGATGGTAATAGTTCGATCGGCCACACTTCATATGCGTTATCTTGCAGGTTATCGGTGTGTAGAAAAATATCTGAACTTACCCAAAATTTGCGGGTATGCTTTCTTACTGTTTTTCCTTTATACTTATCACAAATATATCGACGGATTTCCTAATTTAGCTGTTATGGAACCGCATTAATGCTAGCATGCCACGTAATTGATCATGAGAAGGTAGGACGAATCCGTATCCACCAAAAAGCTAAAATATTAATATCAAAATTATCGGTTTACGAAAAAAAGAATTGCAGACTACTTACGGGTTTAGGCCCCCCCTTTTTCCACCGGATCGTAAAGAATCAACAGTACCTACTTTACGCTCAAACATCTCACCGCACAGTGAACCGCAGCGCACTGATACGGATATATTAAATATTAATGCACTGAAGGTGTATTTACGCATAGTGAGTAGCCGGTTTTATGTGAGTGCTGTCAGTTCTCGCTGGTGGGAGCGAAGTTATTATCTATTGTCACTCCTTTGGGAGTCCCTGCACCACTAGTCCAGGACTACCATTCACCCCATCGAATCCAACTGAAGTGGGGACTGGGCTTCGACACTTTGCTCAACCCAACCTGTGCCTAGTAGAGTCCCGATCATTTCTACCTAAAAGCTAGAATCCAACTATTACCGCGAGGAGTTGGGGTTGTCTAAGATGTTCGCGTCAACTTCTATTAAGGCAGTGCCTAAGATAGCCTTACTTGGCTCTGCCGTACTGATTAATGTGTGCTGTGACGTCAAACGCATTTAAGATCGGACGAACTTCTTATCCATTACTCAGTGACCCCCCTCCGCAGTGAGGAACCCGAAAGTCCAGAGTAGCAAGTCCACCGTTCTGACATAGTTTCCCGTAGGCCACTAGTCAGCGGGGCATTGACCGGTATAGACCTGGCTAGTCAGTTTTCCTGTACTGCATCTAAACTTAATCCGTAACCATCTATCTACAAAGTGGTAGGGTCCCAAGACCAGTCCAGTAAAGAAAGATAGTCATAATCGCCCCGTCTATGACCGTCGATGGCTGCCTTAGATCATTTATACTCATTAGATAAAACGAAAAGAAATTCTGCATCTGTCCACTGTAATTGTGACGCAAGCGCGTTAGCCAGAAATTTAAAAATTAAACAAGACATGGGCGTACATATAAAAACTACCCCGGGGTAACGTAGTAATTTATGCAATTTTTAACACAGGTTACGCATGCCCATGATAAAACTTGAAATTGTGCGCGAAACAGAAATTGCAGAAAATAAACGTGTGCTACAATGACTGCTTAATCTTGGCACAGGTTTGTGATCGAAAGCGTTATAGATGAAGTATAAATGATCTAAGATGGCCGCCTATGAGAGTCGAAAATTACTTTTAAATTCTGAAAGATTATAGTGGGGCACAATTGTTTTCACATAACCTTGCTTGGATGTTGGAACATATTGTTAAAAGAAGATCTTCTAAAAAAAAGTTTTCAACTAAAAATACGGTCATTATTATTCGCAAACATAAACGCAACTGACTCTATGAGTTTGACTATCCAAGGTACGAAAGCAACTTTTATAATCATAACTTTGTGTTTACAGTTAACAACTGAGCGCGCTGAACTTATTATTCCCCCCCTATTTATTACAGTTCAGTTTCTCAGGATCTCAAGAAAAAGTGACTTTCGAGTTAGAAATAAGTAAAGTTATTATTTAATTGAAAGTTGCTAAAAGTGGAATTTTAAGTTTAATCTTTTATATGACCTATATGACATGCTCATAATTTCTACCTCCTGCCGGTTGCTAAAATGTCACATTTGGGCCTAAAATACTTTTCTCTTGGAGCTTTAAAGATATTACCCTATTATTCTAAAATTTGTCTTTTCTAATATTTTCTACCGGTTATTGAGACGCGCTAATAAATACAGATGGCGCTGTACAGCGACAAAATTTAGAGTCACTACATCTAGGCACCTAGGCCGCGCTGGTCGATCAGAGTACCACAAATCGCCACCATATTGGGATAGGGAAGGAAACCACGTTTTACGTATTTGACATAATTATAAGAGGTTTGATCTTTCAGAATAAGAAAAACCTTTTAAAGTAAACGTGGATCTGATTGAATGCAATCAGATACAAATAATGAACAATTTTGTGCGTCTTTTACCCCAATATGGCGGCGTTTTGCGGTACTCTGATCGACCAGCGCGGCCTAGGTAACTAGATGTAGTGACCCTAACAAAATTAGACAAGACGACTTAGAGATGCGGTAGGTGATTGTGCAGACAACCAGTGAGACACATGCTATAGTTGTAACATAACCTTTAAACTTTCCAATGTGACAATTACATTTAATAAAATTCCGCTAGAATGCAGGTCAATTTTTGGCGCGTCCCAATTAGGTTATAGAAAAAAATATTGGATTATTTACGTATATACAAGGGAAATCTCACATTTTACCGCTGTGTGTGACCGAAAAACCACCCTTGCGTTAAAATCTGCAATTTTCTTCCTTACAGTATAATAAATTACTATTAAAGATCGAATTATACACGTTTTCCCCATTTATCAAACATCTAGAAGGTATGAGGAATTCAGTGGCGTAACCAGGGGGGACTGAGGGGGCTAAGACCCTCTTTCACAAACAAAAATCTTATTATTAACAGGGAAGAAATATATCTACAACTTCCATACTATTCCTGCTCTCAACCAATCTCTCAGCGAACCAAGCAAGGTCTGGTTACGTCGCTGGGCGAAATACCATGTATGAATCTACCAAGAAGCTGACAGCTAAGAGTTATGACTAAAGGTTTCGGCAGAAAGCCTTAATAATGCGGTAGAACCTCGTTAGAAGATATTTCGAGACTATTAGATTGATATTATTGAAGATTTATAGCAAATTCTATCAAAATGAAGTATTTGACGATTTATGAGTGGGTTACGACTCGATCATTTCAATAACAATAAGATAATTATCGTGAATAACAAATATTTATTATAGTTTATTTAACATTAAAGTAAAAGGCAACTATGACTTTTACACAAATAACATTACATAAGAATAAGGAACAAAGAATAGATAAGATAAGAAAAGGAAAAGCTATTGTTTATTGTTTTTAGCCTTATATGATGAAACTCCATAATCCTGAAATAAATAAAATATTAAGAAAAATCTCATAAGTTTATTATAATCTACCTGACAATTGTTTCGACAGCTAAGCTGTCATTATCAAAAGTAACATAAATATAAACAAACACGTCGTTAAGGTAAATACAAAATATTATTATACTAGGATATGTTGTTCAAGAAGTAGTGTAAAAAGATAATTTAATTAGGTGCGATTTACCTCAACGTTTTAGCTACGGCTGAGCATCCAATCCTAAGAGGAGTTCAGAAGCAGTAGGCAGATTCGTGCATGCTGACTTTCCAGACAGCAAGCTGAGGGGAAACATCGGTGAATCAAAAGGCAAGGTTTGTGACAAATATAAAAAGTGTTAATAAAACCATAAAACTAGTGATTTTCTGAAGGACAAGAAAAAGTGAATTTATTTTAAGATCAGTTTAGTTAAGGTTAAAAGAATTCACCATAATTCTTTAGTAGATTTGTTTCTAAAACTGCAAGCGACAAGCCACATAACCTGTATGTAATAAAAGTTAATTATAATTTTTATTTCATTTCGTATTTCAAACAATTGTTTATATACTACAATTAGTAAAATAAAGTATAACTTGATCTCCGTTGTCAATGACACCGGAGTTCAAGACGTTCTTGATCTCCGTTGTTGTTGGCAACGTAAAAATTATTTGATGTTGCATAACAGCCACACGTGACATGTTGCTTTTTATCTCCTTGGTTACGCGTATGATGACACAGACAAGGTAACTTGCTTCATTATACAATAAATTCGGATGAATTTTAAAAGGGAGAAATTAGAATTGAAATACGAAATAAAATAAAACAACTTATACAATACGGAGATCAAGTTTCCTTAAATCCTCGAAGATGTTATAACGCCTCGGCTAGCGCCTCAGCGTTATAATACATCTTCTCGGATTTAAAGTATCGCTTGATCTCCTAATTACATAATATATATATATATTAAATATTAGAAAAGAAATCAAAACTTACTTGATCGAGTCATCACAATTGTGCTATTCACATTTCGGGGTTATGTTAGGAACCAAACGTCAAAATTGACATTTCGAAGTGATCGAAGATTTCCCATTTAACCAAACCATCATAACATCGAAGACAGCATTTGATACAATCTAATTTCACCAAAACCGTGAATTCTCATAAAAGAACCCAATCGACGATTGACTATTTAAGATTATAGTCTTAGAAAAAAGGCCATAAGTAATAATAAGATTATTTACTAAATAAAAGCGACCTGAGATATTCAGTGTACAATATTTTCTATGTAGATGCAGATCAATGAACAAAATAGACATTTCCTAAGTAATAATTCAAAGTCTGCAACATTACAATACTTATATATACACAAATGCAGCAAAAGATTTTAGGTTGCCTATTTTATATAGTAATTCTAAGGATAACTGTAATTTATTCATTGTTATATAAGCAAACAAAACCATGTAATACTATAAAATAGGTGGAAATATAATTATATATTAAATAAGGGAGAGGGAGAGTGGGGTTGGAGGGAGGGGAGGGTAAGAGAAAAAGTGTAGGGAATAATAAGGGATATGCTGTTGCGAAACCTTATGTTAGTCTACATCTTAGTCCTGAGACAAATGGTATGGTATTTTTGGATATGATTGGAAATATTTATCAATTGAAGGAATGCATAAAAATGAGAGTTTATTTATCCTTAAGATGGGATCATAAAGTATTTTATTTATTATTATCTTATTAGTTTCTTATATATTACATTATTATAGTTATCTTATTATTATCTTTTTTAATTATAACGTGAAACTTTCCCATGCGTTAGAAACAGTATATTTTTAAAAATGCCCTGTTTTCTTTGATTTTCTTAAAAACCTCAGTTTTTAACTCTGTACAAACTATATTTTTAGTTAAAACACCTTGATTAACAAAAGGGTTCTTCAATAACCGTCTATGTAGTCTAATTATTTTAAAATTTCACAATAAAACATGAAACAACTTAAAAAGTATCACTTATAATTGCATTCTTCATCATATAAAACTAGAATCTTGAATGACTACTGAAAACATGTTTCTGTGTATTGTTACCAAGTTACCTCCATAATTTCTTAAATCTGGTTTCTTTCTGGAGTCATTTAGATCTGTATCCCAACTAATTTCAAGGTGAAGACCATGTTAATTTAAGACCATGTTATTTAACTACGTTTTACTCAAAGAAAAATCTCAAGAAACTCGAGAGAGAAATCTTCACAGATTATTAGGATTAGAAGGTTTTAGTGTACGATACGCCCAAGGTCAGGTACCAACAAGTCTTATAAAATCTTATTAATAGACATATAATCCAAATTTATGATATTACTAGATTTGAAACAACTGTTAACTACTACCATGGATTGAAAACTAAATCGTTACATTTAGCGATAAAGCTTCCACAAAAACAATTGACAAGGTCACGCGTAAGGTTAGGAAAACTTCTAAATGTAATAATCTTTATGTATATTTTGACTATTAGTTATGCATATTGAGCATCTGATAATGGAATAATCTGAAAATTAGATAAATCAAAATCTAGATTCACACTGATGATTTACTAATTCTCCGAGATCCATAAATTCTGGGATTCATCGTTTTAGGTTTTTAGGTTTTGCAAGTTTTTCAAAGTTGAAACTTTAAAAAGATTTGAACTTGAATATCTAAATTCCAATTAAAGCTAACTAGAACCTAACTAGAACTAGAACCCCATCAAAGAATGAAAAACTAGAAAACAATACTCCTTTCACATTTCAGCTCATTTATTAAATTTATACCAAAAAATGATGTTTTACATAGCTACAATAAGGTATACAAATAAATATAAAGCCGAACAATAAAATTGCATAAAAGTTAGATTCTTTATTTCCATCATATGATGTAATTTAGATACATTTGGTTGCTTACATGCTCAAAATACTAATTACTACCTACCGCTATATTTAATCTGTAAGTACAGGTATAAATCAATTTAGTTTACATTACTTCTAATAAAATTACAACAGTTTCGCTTAAATTCTCTATTATTTTTTGAATTTTTAACATCCTGTGGTAGTTCATTATATAATTTTAACCCCTTATAGAATACATTATTTTGTGAGGATGATTTTGTATGCAAAGGAATCTAAATTCATTAATATTTCGAGTGTTATATTCATGGTATTCCCTGTTATACGTCATGAAGTTTGACATGTAATGTGGTAACTGCCCGTTCATTATTCTAAAAATTAAAAATAGAGTTTTATAATAAATTCTTTGTTTTATGGTGAAATAATTTAGCATATCCAGCATAAGGGATATTCTAGTTCTTCTGTTACAACTCAGAATAATCCTCATAGCTCTGTTTTGTAATTTTCTAAATCTTTGCATATCAGTTTCCTTTATTAGGAATAAAAGTAATAAAAGGTAACACAAGTTAAATCGATATCCAAAAGTTATTAATGTAATTATTGCATATTGTAACATACTACTTCTCAACACACAAAATACCATAATTCATACACAAAATGTTTAATATTTACTGTACAACTCATAAATGCACCGGCTGCTTGAGACATCTCTTTAACAAATTTAAATTCAGGACGCGGGTATTGTTTTCATAGCTCACTGATTATAAAAGAAAGGAAGAAAGGGAGGTTATAGACACAAAATATATATATATATATATATATATATATATATATATATATATATATATATATATATATATATATATATATATATATATATATATATATATATATTTGGGCGCCATCTGTTTAGGAAGTCGGATTAGAAAAAATAATGACTTGACAATTGTAAACAGAAACCAATGTCAGATCTATTAATTTTAATTCAGTTATTAGTGGTATTTAGCTACGTCAAAATTAAATTGATTAAAATATAATTAAGTACGTTCATAAATGTATGGTCCAATATTATCATAATATGATTAAATTCAAAAATATATTTATTTATGAATAAAAGTAAATAGTTTTCATTTAGGACATAGTCATAGTTTTAAAAAATTACCCAAATAAGAATTCTTATTAAAGGGGAAAGATATATACATGCAAATAATAATCAAAAAGATGGTACAATTTTAAGAAATAATATCCATCAATTCACAGTACATTGATCGAATAATTTGATTCGATACCACTACACAGAATAATTAACACATGCATGCCTTTTTATTCTCACATAAACACTTACTACCAAAATTAACAGCTTGATGAGATTGAAGAATCTGGAAAACACCTAGTCGCTAACACCGTTTCTTACTCCAGACCAAATAATTAAAGTTCACAACAATTGTTTTACTTTAGAACTATAATATCATTAAAGTTTCCTTTTAAATAAACAAAACAACCATATAAATTCAATTATTAATTACATTTATTAAGGAGCAGTTTCTTAAAACACCACTGGTTAATATGGTTAATCGTTAAAACGTTTTTCTTTATTAGGATTAGCGCAACACTTAATTATGACGTTTCAGAAGTTATTTTATCTTAAATCTGCCGTTAATGATTTAATTTGTAGACAAGATCTCGTATA
Source organism: Agrypnus murinus (assembly GCA_929113105.1). Taxonomy (NCBI): domain Eukaryota; kingdom Metazoa; phylum Arthropoda; class Insecta; order Coleoptera; family Elateridae; genus Agrypnus; species Agrypnus murinus. The sequence goes on from OV816029.1 coordinate 100,122,942, forward strand.
AACTTAATTTACATTACGCTTAGGTTAATATTTATGATTTCTCATTAATAATAGCTTTATTATTAGTCTATTGAAGTTACTCGGAAAACCAGAATACGGTAACAAAATACTTGCTGCACTTTAATTGTAAATTTTCGAATTTTATAACCTTACTTATTCACGAAACTTAAACTTTTGTTTTTCCAAACAAATTAATTATTAGATTTCTTTATTATGTTTGTAATAGCGTTTTTAATTTAATTAAATTAGATTTACGTACCCTTCACAACAACAAAACACGTTACTGTATTCGGAAAATGCCGTGTGCAAAACAGTCCCTGTACGATATTAAGGAGAGCTTTGTTAGTTCCACTCTGATTAAGAGTCTATTGCTATCGGACTTGACTAAAAAAGGCTTCAGTTTTATATAATGACAAATAATTTTTAAGAGGGATATTTTAAATTGGCCAATAACGAAACAACGCGGCTTTAACAAGCCAATCAAAGATTATTATTTTGCAACAAAGAATATTTGAAATGAGGGGACTTCACCCGTAATCGAGGTTTGCGATATTAGCAGTAATTTGATACTCTGGGATCGAGAGTTTATTTATCCAAAACCTACTAAAGAGCACGTACAAGGAAATCATAAATTAAAGCCAAAGGGATTCTGTTAAGGTTTTTCTTTTACGAAACAAAGATTATAGACATGGGAATGTCTTAAAATGATCGTCCACACCTACGAAAACTTTGCTGATTTTAAAATATTATTTATAAATATACAGAGGTGACTCTTAATACTTAAAAGAAACCATTATTTAGCTTAATGCAATATTTGCAATTTTGACGCATTCAAATTTGTTAGACTGCACAGGATCGTACTGGGGTTTCTTTCTTATTTATGCATATAAAATAGTATTTATTAAACTGAAAAAATGTACCGTTACAATATAAGCACGTAAAACCAGTTGCATTACTGTATATCTGTTATCGTATTACTTGTAACCTACTGCTTCACGCACATTGATAAACATAAATTTCTTTTTCGGAATAGCGTTTTGTAGATACATCTTTCTGACCCTAAACCCCAGTAATAAAAAGACATGTGCGCTGTGAGATAAATAAAGTAGGAACGTTCCTTTTAACATTTAAAAAATAATGGTGATCTTCAAAATAAAATCTAGTCGTATATAACTCAAATACTGAATTGTACTTTTGTAATTGTTAATACCAGAGAGATTTGAATAAACCTAACCAATCTTTTAAATAACACTATTTTGAAAAAATTACACTTCAGAATAAACAAATTTCGTAACTGATAGTTAATCAGTTATTATATTATTCAATCAATAAATAATACGGCAGGCAATTATCGCCTCCCAAGATTATAAATGTCGAACGAACGAAATTGAGGCCAAATACAGACCATAAGGACCATAGACAGCATAAATGAGACAAGTAGGTCTTACAAAAAGACCGTAGAAAAAACAACGAGACTTGAATCTTGAACGATAAGGTATTAGAATTCACATTACTAGAAGTTTTAAAATTCCCAGCTTTAACCATGTTAATATCCATCTATCCAAATTTAGAAAAAAATTAGTCTGTATAAGTAAAAACTAGCACCAATTAACGATTACACGCAAGAAACAAGAAAGAAAACAATAATCAATATATTTCATAGTAAATTACTTCATTACATTAATATTCTTAAAAAAACATTACATTCTCGTAATTCCATTGATTGTTGTTATAGTAAGAAAGAACAAATAACAATTTAATTCTTAGCATATGCAATAGAGAAAGCACTTTCCTTGATTACAGTATTATTAATGAGGACTGAAACTTGCAATTATGCTCCGCCGCCTCGAAAACCTCATGCTAAATTCAGAAGAGATTCAGCAGATTGGTTTATCTTTCATCTTCTACTGTTACCATTAAAACAAGCTTTAAAAATTAATTTTTTTAATCTTCTTTCTTAATTATCCACAATAAATATATTAAAGTCTTTATAAGATCTAATTAAAAGGCATCTCTTTTTTACTCATTCCTTTTCTTACACTGCTTTCCACTTTTTTTTATCTCTTATAGTTGCAATTTAATAATAAAAATTAAATTTTCCAGGTTTATCGATCCCGTAATGTCAGCGAGGCCAAACGCCTCGCTCGGAGTGGCCAGCAGTAGTTTAGAGCCTCCAACAACCACCATAAGCGAACGGGAACAAATCAAAATAGATTTCTATCACACCTACGATGCTATGACGGGTGTTCGCATAGCGGCCACCCTGGGCGGTTTCTTCGGTCTCATGGTCATATTAGTGGTCTACAAGTCGAAGTCGAAAACAGAAAAGGCGTTAGAGGATCCAAAGTTGGCGGCCGCCGCAGTCGCACAGGTTGAGAATGAAGAGCAAAGACAAATCCAAGCCGCTCTAGAGGCCACCGTTTTCCAGCAGATGAATCCACGTGCAGCCAGGAGGTCTTTGGATATTAGTAATTCTCCAGCTGGATGGGTTCGTAGCACTACTCGGTTTTCTTCTGTTGGAGGCTACAGCAGCCTTATGGAACCGCCCATTAGAACGCATTCCCGACTGCCTTGTTTCATTGATGAGGATTCTCCACCTGAGGATGAATTCGAAGACTTTTCGACCTATAATAGGTAGGTACATATATGTAAAAAGCTTTAATTTGAAACAGTGTTGAATTCAGGAGTGTTTTGGGGGATACTTACTGTCAGTATCTTTAATTGATTAAAGGGCTTCACTAAATCACCCATGCTTAGCCCCCTAATATTTCGTTGTATTCAGCTTTCCGGAGTACGTTCCCAATTTTGTTTTTCGTTTCATATCTAATAATAATAATTAGTGCGTGAAAATTTACCAAGGATTTTTGTTTGGATAAAGTTAAATGACCAGTTTCTTGTCGATAAAAATTTTGAGATAAAAAAGTTGTTTTTAACGGAACAGCATCCAAATCCCAGAGTGATTCGAACATAACATTCGTTTTTGGAATCACCTGCAGTGCAATTTATTTAGAGTAATAGCAAAAAGTGAAAAGTCTCTTGATGTCATAAAAGAGTACAATTAAGTGTGACGTACAATTGGTTGCCTATGTGTGCATTAAGGCTTTGACTCGATTATTTTCAAATGCAGCATAGGGAAGTTCCACATATTGCAATTTAATTTTATAGCGCTGTATATAAAAAGGACAGAAAAGAACCGTTCTGAAAAAAGTGGGTGATATAAAAGTTGTAGTATACGCTTTTGCATTTCTGATGGTTTTTTTTAATTGTAGCCGCAGCAGGCCGCGCCTATATTCAGTAGCACTTCTTCTATTAGAATTTTTCAGATTCAAGGTGAAGTTGTGCTTTACTTACACTTTTTTCGACTATTTTAGACTATTTTCTGTTTGATAGGGCCCTAAAAAGTTTGCTTAAAAAACCATGCTGCTGTAACGTTCTAGACATTCTTGCAAAAGTTGTCCGACAGTGTTGCCACCTTTCTGGATTATTCTGCCAATAAATTTCGACTGCTAATTTGATGCTGTTGACAAAAAACAACAGCAATGTCTATAATAAAATAATTAATAATAATTATTATTAGTTATTTCAGACATTGCTGATATTTTTTATCAACATTTATGACAAATTTTTCATAGGCGTCTAGTTAAAAACCTAAAACTACGTTTGTCATAATAATTAATTACAAATAACAACACAATATTGTTTTCTGTCAAATTTTCGTAGGGACTATAGTCCGTGCCGTAAACCATGCGAAGTAATAAATTAAACTGACAATAGAAAACTCTTGTACTAATCCGCTTACCTGGCTGTCAGTTTTATTAATTACTTGGCGTAGTTTGCGGACGGACTATAGTCGAAAACGTATTTTAAATGCAAATTGCTTATTTGACCTGGGTTTTAAGGTGGCAATTGTGCAAATTTTGTCTGATTTAACCAACTTCGTATCTTTTATGGTTTTCGAAATCCCAACAGTGTGCAACGAAATGTTAACCACCCTGTATAGACGCCGACAAACATTTCTAGCTGCACATTGGTGACAATAATCAATCAACTAATTTGGAACTAATTGGTAAAATTCCCAGCATGCATTGACCGATTAATGCAAGTCAATGCCCCAAGCGCAGTAACAAGACTGTGGTCCCAAATATTTTTCAAATGACATTGGTTTACAATGTTTAATAATAATAACTAGGTGGACCCGTGGGCTACGCACCACGATCTGATTATATTACTTAAAAAAAAAGAACTTTTACCCAACAATCAACACAAATGCTGCTCTTCCAATTTCCTTATTTGAACGCACAACTGTAGTGGTCGACTGGACGGACAAATTTGTACCTTACGTCAAGACAGCATAGATACTACGCCGATAGCTTTTAGGCTACGCCCTCAAAAATCTTAGACGATTAGACGATGTGGAAGGGATCGGGAATTATAATATAGATTAGTTTTTTAGAAATCGAAAACAAAAAAGTGCAGGGTCATCTTACGTGAACCATCCTGTACATTGGTGGTCTGTCTGTTCTACAGTGCATGTACATATTAGTTACATATTAGTTAAGCGCGACACTATTTTCATTCCGAATTTAGATTTACAAACCAGATCTGACGTTTTAAATGCTTAATAATGATATACGAGTGTTGTCCCAAAAATAATGCACAGTTAGCTCTGAATAAAAAAGTTTCTACTTTAAACGAAATATAACATTACAGCCCTTCAATATAATCATGAATTTCGGGCACAGTTTTACCATGAATTGTTTCGATCTTAATGTACGCGCGTTGCTCTAATACGGAAATGTGAACAAAGGAATTACACGGACATTACACTTGACTAAAACCACTAACACTGGTTACCAACGTGTTCGTTAGACTTGATGCTACAAACTGAATACGAGATCAGCCGTTTATGTTACGTTGCACGATAGATAGAGGGCGCTGTGCATCATTTTAGGGTAGAGTCACTGCATCTAGTCAGCTAGGCCAGCTGGTCGATCACAGTAACGCAAACCGCCACCATATTAGGGCAGAAAAGGATGATTTATAATAATGGACAAATTAAAACCACGTTTTACGTGTTTGACATATTAGAGGATTGATCTTTCAGAATAAGAAAAACCTTTTAAAGTAAACGTGAATTTTATTAAATGCAATACAGAACAAATAATGAACAATTTCGTGCTTCGTTTGCCCCAATATGGCGGCGGTTTGGGGTACTCTGGTCGACCAGCTGGTCTAGGTAACTAGATGCAGTGACTCTATTTTAGGGTAGAGTCACTGCATCTAGTCACCTAGGCCAGCTGGTCGACCAGAGTACCGCAAACCGCCGCCATATTGGGGCAGAGAAGGGTGATTTTTAATAATGGACAAATTAAAACCACGTTTTGCGTGTTTGACATATTAGAGGTTTGATCTTTCAGAATAAGAAAAACTTTTTAAAGAAAACATGGATTTGATTAAATTCAATACAGAACAAATAATGAACAATTTCGTGCTTCGTTTGCCCCAATATGGCGGCGGTTTGCGGTACTCTGGTCGACCAGCTGGTCTAGGTAACTAGATGCAGTGACTCTATTTTTGGGTAGAGTCCCTGCATCTAATCAACCAGGCCATGCTGGTGGATCAGTGTACCGCAAACTGTCATCATATCGGGGTAGAGAAAGAGTGATTTTCAATAATGGACAAATTAAAATCGTATTTTACGTGTTTGACATATTAGAGCTTTGAAATTTCGGGATATGAATTATGCAGAAAAACTAAACTAAACGTGGATTTGATTACTTCAATACAGATAAAATAATGAATAATTTTGCGCTTCTTTCGTCCCCATTATGGAGTCGTTCGCGATACTCTGATCTACCAGCCTGGCATGGTTAACCAACCATCTAACCAGATGTAGTGACTCTATTTTTGAGACAACCTTCGTATATGTCACGGTCAATGTAGTGAACCGGCCACTGTGGTAAAGGCCGCCCAGTCTCATAACGTAAAATTTCAAACAGTAATCTAACCTCATCTGCGGCTTGAAGTTTAAAAATTAATGCCACTCAATTAATAATTAAGTGTTTGTCAATTAATTAATTGTGTGTTAGTTCATATGCTTCTATGATTGGTCGGTCATTGACAGGTTGACCGTAACCTATATACCTCGCCATAATGTTATTTGCGTAGTTTCTATACAAACCAAACGTCACACCGCAATTCACCAGGTTCTGCCCACAGGGTGACGTAGTTACCAGACCATCAGAACTCGCGAATTCTGAAGGACTTGCAATGATCGTATGGCATATAATCCGCTTGTGACGTCACAGCCAAGTTTACACAGAAGTATAGTTTGAACAATCATTGTGGGTTCTGAATCCTTCGTTCTGGCGACCGCACTTTAATTCAGTGCCCCAGTCAGTAACTTCCTTTCGCTCAGAAGAGCCTGAGCCTTAAGCGGGCGCTTAGAGCGCTTGTGAGGGAATCCCCAATGTCAGCATGATTTAAACTTTAACTTCCCTCCATTTTCTTTGTAGAATAACCATGGATAAGCTTGAAAGAACACATTCTCCTACACCATCAGTGGGCAGAAAACCAAAATTCATTATATTCGAACCCTAAACGCAAATTCATGATCATTTCTACTGTACGACTTGAAAGTGAAACGTCCATCTCGTTATCATTTCAATCTTAGTAACTAGTTATGTTGCTAGATTAGTACCTATATAACAATAAATCTGAAAGGGAGGTGGCAAAATATACCAGGAGAAATTTGTAGTGTAACGTAGGTATATGAAATATAATGAAGCGAAATCTGATGCGATGCAGGATAGATTTTAAGATCCATTACAAACCTTCTGAATTCAACACTAAATAAAAATATATAAACACTTCAATTTTATTCATAATATTTTATTCTATTTCAGATATTTAGATGTACCTCGCAGGTCGAGTAACATAACGTGTTCATCTTCCGATAGTTCATATCTGGAAAGGAGAGGCTCTTCGGTAATCTTAGGTCTTCCGGCGGTTCCAGCGCACAAAGTATGCGGCCGTAGACGTCAATCTTCTCCTCTTCCTGAACAGTATGATTTTTATTATCCAATAGATATCAGGGTAATTCAACCGACTCCCGGAGGTTCTCCATGTGGAAGTGAAAGAGCTCTTTACGACAATATTCCTGTGACCAGCTTACCGATGAAACGGGCGCCGTTAGCGTCCATCAGTAGTTGTAACAGTTCTTTGGGTGCTGATTATCCAGACTTGGAGTTGCAATCTTTAACTTCAGATACTGTGTTTCAAGAAGACGAATGTCCAGACACAGATGATGAAGTTGATCCATTCTCGACTGATAGTGAAACAAGTGAAGGCCACGAACATGCCTGGTATAGAAGAGATTCCAAAGGGAGTTTTAAACGCCACAGAAGGACCAGCATTAAAAATAGGAGGGTTAGCATCCCCTGCATTAGCGAAAATATTCCGGTTATTAACGAAAATAGGGAAAACGACTTTAGTGAATTTAGACCAAGTACTAGTGATTATAATCCCATTGTCGACGAATATAGGCTGAATATTAGCGAATTTAGGATGAGTGTTAGTGAACACGACCTAAATTGTAGCGAAGCTACTCCATTTATAAGAGAGAAAAGCCTAAGTATCAGCGAGGATAGTTCGCATTTTAAACGTGGAATGAATGAAAATGTATTAAGTGTACCCATTCGTACGCGGATACCCTTGGATCGGCCCCCTTGTCCTCTTCCAACAGACAAGTCAGCCGATTCCTTGACACTAGTAGGAAGCGGTGACGGCTCTTCCGTTACGTTACCGACGTTACCGTTAGTGGAAAGAACGCCATCATCGAGTACGTTAAAGAAGGAAGAAGGCTCGTGGTCTCAAGAAACGTTATTTTAATTAATGTTAGACAGTATAAAGAAGTTATATTTAAACATATCGTGTTGAAATATTTTTCTACAACTGAAATTGACTTTAAAACTGAATGCTATTCTGCTGTTCATTGATTTTCCTTTTGTGTTGTGCATAGATTTCCGTCTGACGCCGCCGATGTCTTTATTTAGTAATATCAGGTATCTATGAAAGAGGAACTTTATTGTTTAGCCAATTCTGTGTAACAATTATCTGTCGTTTGTGTCATACATAATGTTAACTCAACGTTGTAAAATGAGGAAAATCTAATAATCCACCCAGTTCGTATCGATTAGTCTCGACGTTGAGGAAATGTTTAAATAAAAAAATGAGCGAGAGAGGGGGGAAAAGGGAAGGAATGAAATTAAATAATTTTAGCTCATCCTTTTGGACAAGACGAGTTGCAAAATTTTAAAAGTGTCTATTACATCAGTGTGTGTAAAGTGTAAAAATAATGCCTTCAAAATTTATAGAAAGTTACCTATATATTTTATGTTGGCTATTGTATAAACATTGTTGTGTATTAAAATGCAATAAATGTCATTATTTGTTAGACTAAACTTGCTTGGTTTTGTTTTTCCCATTCATACTAATGATAATAAAACCAAGTTTAACCAAAGAGGTTTAACTAACTGAACGTGTTCTAAAGGCATAATGGATATTAAGCCCTAACAACATCAGAGCATTAACAGAGTCTCAAGGTAGGATAATGTAAAGGCCTAGACAAAGGATAGGTATATGACTAGCAATTCTAGGATACTCAATTTACAAATAAACCATTTTATTAAAATATTTCTTCCTATTCTTAAGTCTTAATAAAAAAAATGTACCGGTTTTTTATTTCTCAACCATTTAAATAATCGATAACCAGCACAGATGAAAAAAGGATACAGAAAAATGTTACAACATAAAATTCTTTTTTTTTTCTGCTTTATCATTGGTGGTAAAGCGAATTTTACGTTTCTCGCATTTCTACATTGAAAAATAAATGATATCCTGATAGAGCCACATCCGAGCCAAAGAACCGACCTTTTCTAGTTCAAAAACCCTATTTACGAACAGGGATCGTAACTATGAGGGAAAAAAGAACTTGTTGGAATATTGTTTATCTGAGAGAATTCTAGACGATTTTGTCGCTTTTGTAATAGTTACGAATAAGAGCTGAATATTTTATGTTGAAAATAGATAAGCGAAGTTTCCAGAACTGTTTACATAGCATTCATTTGAATGTAACTGGCTGTGAGTTTTATTTATTCATAGCCGTCAAGATTTATCTATTGGATACATTTCTGAATAAAAAGATGAAAAACTCTTCACAACTGTTGAACGCCAGTTTTTTGGAAGGGGCTTGCTTCATCATTGTCATAGCTTCTACAATGAGATTACTAAGCAAAATCTTCAATTTTATTTAAAGAATTATAGTCTTTCTCAGACAGATCTTTGTTACCTGTATGCTTTTAGTCACATTTGCTATGAATTCGTTAATTGAATTATAACAATAACAATAATAATATTCACTGATAACTCTTAATTCTTAGTTATCCGAGAATTGGAACTTTAGAAGTACTAGTACATATAAACAAAAAGTCATTTAACGGGTGATGCCTAAAATTTGAGACTGTGCTCTTCGTTGTATACATCAAGTATTCATTGATGGTTTTCTTTTGTTTTGCTATTGATTAACAGTCGAATGAATTCTCTTGACATAATATGTAAAGCTTGATTTACTTGTAACAATTGTTAAGGAGATTCTTGCTTTATGGTTCACAACGTCTCATTTCGGGAGTGTATCCGTTTTGTGATAATTATACTGAAAAATGAAAAAAGTTTGTTGCAGAACATTTTATGGAAGAAAGCGTACTAAAATCTATCGATACATTAAACGATGGCAAGAAAGAACTCGAATATCAACCAGAAAATTAGCGGAACAATTGAAGTATAGCCAGTCTCATGTTGTCAGGACCCTTAAGAACAAATAATACAGAAAGAACATCGAAGTGCCTTATTAACCTGAGTAACAACAGCAACAAGCTCGGCCCAGTTGCAGATGCTAAAAATTCGGTTTACCGGGCATTTTGAAAAGTGAACGTGACGATAGAAAGGGGCGTAGTCTAAATTTGAATGGTAAAAGTTGCAACGTCCGGAAATGTTGAGATAAAAAGTTACACGCACTTCAATTTCCAATTATAACTATGAGAAAGTATTAGTATACAATTTTCCTGTTAGAGGACGCTGACCTAACCTAACCCTAACCCGCTAGAGGGCGCTGATTTAATCTAACCTAACCTAATCTGACCTAACCTCATCTAACCTAACCTTTTTAAAACAAATATAAAAATCTTCAAAAGACGACTTCCGACGGTGCGGATTACACCAACGACCGGCGCGGCGGTTCCGAAAAGGATCAAGGCATCACCGTCTCCATACCCCACCAGCCTACCAGCTAAAAAAACACTTCTTCTATGCTCCCCTGGTACCGGAACTGTCTTTAGATTATCATCAGTATCCAGCGGCTTGTCTATGGTTTGTTCTTCATTTCCTTCATAATTCCGCATCTTTAGTTTTAATTATTGCTCTTATGAAGATTGTCCTGCGTCCTATTCATCTTTACTCTCTATCATTCTGCTAATCATTGATGCTACGTCCGCCATATAGTCGCCAAATCGTATCACCATCTCTTGCCTCTGCCTAGTCCATCTTGGTCATTCGACTATGGTGTATCTCACTGTGTCCCTATCCCCGCCATATATGCTATCTTCGGGTGCTGCTTTTTTTAATCTATGCAAGTAATTTCTGAAGGCGCCATGTCCCGTTAATACTTGGGTTATGTAGTAGTCTACATTGCAATGTTTACAGTTTATTCTTATGCGGATATCTGTTTTTTCTTTTTCCTCTTTTCTTTACAGCCTGATTTCGTCTTCTCAAATATATTCTTCTCCTTTCCCCTGCCAGCAAGTCTATTTAGGCATTTAGTGCCTTGATCGATGCTGCTCTGTAGACACTGCATATCCTTATTAGATCTTTTCTCAGAACTTTTCTTATCATCTCTTTATATAGTACTCATCATTTCATGTCAATATTGGACCACTACGTTGACTATTCTTCTTTTTGAGCTGCCGAGTCCGCCAATATTTGACATAATCCACGACAATCTTTTTGTTTTCTCTTCCGCCTTTTTTGGTTACATTCCGTAGATGCTCTCGATATTTCCCATTGACGCTCAGTGTGATACCCAACTAATCTACACTATTTCTTGTCTAATTTCCGTATCCCCAATGAGAAATATTCGATTTCTCGGGCCCTTCATAACGACTCCTTCTGTCTTATGTTTGGCTAGTGTGAATTTGTTCCCGCTTATCCAATTCTTGAGAACTCTCAGTGCTTCTTCCGCATTTTCCTATAGCTTCTGTTCTGGCACGCACCGTTAATGCCAGATCATCTGCGAACGCCATTTCTGTTACTTTTTTCGGGAAATTGCACCTCAATATTTCATCGTATACTGTGTTCCACAAGGTGGGTTCTAAAACCGAACCCTGTGGAACACCCATTGTGACTTCCATAGTTGCAGAATAAGTAAGGACATCTTACAATTTGTCCATCCACAATCACTACCCACCACAGCACTAAATGACAGAGTTTTTTGCAAGAAACGATGTTGGAAGTTGTTTTAGAGAAAGATAAGACATGGTGGCAACAATAAAAAGTGTCCCATGGTGCAGACAAATATAACGGTGCCTCCAGTCGTTACTTAGTCGATTCGCTTTTTCACAGTTTCAGTTAAGACTTTCCGATGCTTATGGACTGTTTACAGCCTTGTTTCATACAAATTGTAAATATCTTGTGGTTCAAACCGGAATTCCTTTTCTATAGCTGCCAGATTTTCAAAAGACATTTTTATATTTGTTTTCTTAAAACGTGTTGCTTTGTTCAAGAATGTTCTGGCATCCGAAGTAAAACTCTGTAACATCTTCTAAAATGCATAAACCAATCTTCCTACCATCTGCTTTTTTTCCCAATTTAGAAAGATTTTTTATTGTATGATCGCAGCAAAATCGTTCGCAAAACGGCGAGTTGAAATCTTTGACATCAGTCAATTTATCCATTCAATAATAGATCAGAATTGATCTGCGCAGCGTCACCTGCAAGGCTGCAACCATGCATTTTAATAATACTTTTTAATGTCGAACGTAGTATACTGTTTATTTTCGAAGTCTACCTTTCCTCATTCCGTAGTTCAGCTTCTGAATATTGGGTGTGGTAGGTGGTACGTTGTCGCTTTCCTAGCATCTTTTGCAAAAAAATCACATGTCAGGTGTCGAACTAAATATTAATTGGACATCATGAATACGGCTTAGGTAATTTGCAGTTTTCACATGATTTTTTGTATTGCATTGTAGTCTTCACTTCTTTTAAAGAATCAGAATAACATAGATTTTCTTTCTCATAGATTTAAAAATACTATGTAAATTTTGAACAGTTCACATGTGCTGTTCTGGAAAAAAACAACTATTTGCCCAAGTACTTCGAAATATCTGCCCGAAATGCTTTTTGCTTAACTTATCCAACTAAACTACAGTACTGAAAGAAACTCACACTTACCGGTAAATACGATGAAAAATGTGTTATATCGAGTAACGTACACTATGCCGATAGTAGGCTGACTACTTCTTCTTACTCATTGCGATTAGAAGTACTAATAATATTTAATAGTGCACAGATTTGGGTAAAAATCTGCGGTGCTTTTTACCCCTATGTGACCAATCGCTCGTAATGTTTAGTCTTGTAGTATACGATCTCGTTTATATTCAGAGCGATGAGCTTTAAGCTGTGAGCGAAACAAAAATTCAAAAACACTTAAAATCAACACACCTGAGTATAATTGCAGAGAGTGTTGAGCAGTAACGCATTGGATTTAAAGATAACTTGAATTGTAAGCGGTATATACAAGAGTTTGTTGATTAAGAACATATCAAACAACACAACAACAATTTGACCGGTATCCAATTTCTGTAAGAAACGTGCTGAGTCCTTTGCACGACGGCGCTCATTAGGCTTGGTGCGGCCCTGTAGACAATTTCCCGAAATCACATAGGTGCATAGCTGCATCAGTTAATTCTTCCCTAATATTTTTAATGCTAGTTGTTGGATTAATTCTTATGTATTTTCTGCTACATATTTATTAAAAATTATTAAAATTGCATGGCTAAAAAAGTAAAAATTCTAGTAAAAGGAACAAATAAATAAAAAATAATTTTACTATTATAACAACGTTATTGTTCATCAAAAGTCTGAAATCCTGTATTAGGATAACAGAAAAGCTTGACGGTTGTATCCTGGAATCCTGATATCTATGCATTGATATGTTGGTGACAAACCGTACGTATACATTGACCACAGAAGCTGCAATATCATAATTAATAGTGCTACTGGTTACCAGATGGCGCCCAGTTATTACAAATTTTAGAGTCACTGCATTTAGTCACGGTCTAGGACATTAGGGCGCGGCCACTAGGACGCTGCCATTAGAGCGCGGCCGTTAGGGCGCGTGGACTCTAGGGCGCATGGACATTAGGGCTCGAGGACAGTAGGACGCGAGGCAATTTAACAATCAATAAACTAACTATTGAAATCATTCATTAGTAAAGTTTAAAAATTTAATACAAAAATATTATTGCACAACACATAGTCAATAAATAAAAACACGAACAATACTATTTAGTGGAGTGCCTCTAGAAAGAAAACATCAATTATTTTGGAATAATTACCAGCAGCATGAATTTAATGAAACCATTTGGATTATCTTGTAACGTATGTTAGAATCAAAGAATATACAGTGTGTTTCACTTTACAGCTAGACACCCTTATATCTTTGTTATTTATAATCGAATCAATTCCAAATTCTTATCAGGTATAGAATCCCTTAAAAGAAGTTTGTGTTTAATTAGAAACTCCATTTATCATAAACCGCCAGCCTACTATGATCAAAGATAGATGCAAGTCATTGAAAAAACATAGTAGGCCTTCCTTAATTGGAAAAGTCGTTACGGAAATTTGTTCTGGACCACCTGAAAATCATAAAACCAAATTCTGATTAAAATGGCTTTAAATTCTTATTTGTCGCTGAAAATGGAGAAACAGTTATCTTGGAACTGTTTCTTCTTCCAACCAAACGAACAGTTTCACCCTTTACAACAGCCAATAATTTCAGCCATTTTGTTAAATAAAATACCAACACAAGTTACTATGATGCTTAAAATAAATATGCACTTTTACTTAAATTTTAAAACTGAACAAAATTTTGTTGTCAACTTTCATGGCACTTTTAAACAAAAATAAAATAATTTCAATTCAATTATAATAATAGATTTGAAACATTTATTATTCAAGATTTTCTAACGAAAATTTGGTTTTGGTGCTTCCAAGTGGTCCAGAACAAATTTTCGCAATTACTTTTACAATTAAACAAGGCCTACTATACTTTTTCAATTATTTGCATTTATTTTTAATCGTAGTAGGCTGGTGAATTATAATAAATTGGATTTTAAATTACACAAATCTCTTTTAAGTGTTCTATACCTGATAAAAATTTGGAAATGATTCGAATACAAATAACAAAAACAGGTGGATATCAAACTGTGAAGTGAAATTTATAAAAATTTAAAAAAAATTGAAAAATGTGTTTTTGATAATTTTATGTAAAAAAATCAATATTTCGAGAATTTATCAAAATTAATCGCTGAAGACACTTATCTTGTAGTTGTGTACCATAAATTATATTATTATTTCCAGTTTTTTAACCTTGAATTACTTTATTGAATTTAGAGCATTGATGGTGTTTATATCTAAGTGGAATATCTTAAGATATTCCATAGATAGATAAAAGAGATAGACCCTCAATATTAACAAAAGTTACAACGTTAAATTCTTGAAGTTTTGAAGATGATAATTCATGTACCTATATTTGCTAGGCTTTTACAGCATTTCTGACCCTTCCTTTTTACTATTGTTTTTTAACATACCATGACGGAATCCAACTGCTCCGGTCCCGTTTTTACTATTCTTCCTTGACCAGCTGAAAGATTTTTGTCAATTTAAAGAAATTGCCGGATACACAAACCTTTTGTTGCATTTCGTCGTTCCGTATGCTTTTGAAAATTTCTTGGTTTCTTTAGGCTGTATTTTCATAAATTATCTCATTTCTGTCACTTCTGTAAACTGCAAAGAAGATTTTTATGACACATCTGTTTGTAAATAATTGTAGTTATTAAATATACATAAATGTGAACTCTTTCTTTTTTACAATTTGTGGGTCAGTTAATATAAATATTATTAACATTATTATTAATTCCTCATTTCCTCACAAGTTATACAATAATATACAGTATGTGGTTTAATTTGTACAACACATAATAATTCTTGAATCTCATTTTGGTAGTATGGAAGGTTCAATTTAAGTAACAATCTAACTTAATTATATAATGGCTGTTTCCCAAAATAATTACTAATATAATTTAAGATCCAAATAGATCATACTTTATATATGTAATCTGTTTTATCAAAAAATAAATATTTATTATCATATATAAAAGAAACGTCCATATTACATGATGAAAGAAAATCTGAAAAATTTGACGAGTACATTGAACA
This sequence comes from Agrypnus murinus, assembly GCA_929113105.1. NCBI lineage: Eukaryota > Metazoa > Arthropoda > Insecta > Coleoptera > Elateridae > Agrypnus > Agrypnus murinus. The sequence goes on from OV816029.1 coordinate 100,138,491, forward strand.
TAAACAAAATATCTAGTCACATGAATAAGTGCATTTTGAAATATTATAAAATATAGCATTGCCCTGCAACCAGTTCCATTGCATTCACCAATGCAGTATGTACTACCTACATGTAAACATATATGTATCACAAGTTTTCGCGCCCTAGTGTCCACGCGCCCTAATGTCCTTGCGCCCTAGTGTCCCGCGCCCTAGAAGCCGCGCCCTAATGTCCGGCTCCGCATCTAGACACCTAGGTCCTGCTGGTCGATCAGAGTACCGCAAACCGCCGCCATATTGGGGCAGAGAAGGGTATTTTTAATAATGGACAAATTAAAACCACGTTTTACGTGTTTCACATATTAGAGGTTTGATCTTTCAGAATAAGAAAAACCTTTTAAAGTAAACGTGGATTTGATTAAATTCAATACAGAACAAATGATGAACAATTTCGTGCTTCGTTTGCCCCAATATGGCGGCGGTTTGCGTTACTCTGGTCGACCAGCTGGCCTAGATAACTAGATACAGTGACTCGAACAAATTTTCAAGAACATTTCAAATTAAACTTTATTAAGCAAGTTAAAAATTGATTTAAGTTATTTTATAACAATTTTTAATAACTATGTAACAATAAATGCATAAAAGGTAACGTAACAATTATCATTAAGAACGTTAATAAGAAAATAACAGAAGCAGGTGTGTTCCCAGGATATTAAACAACAATGGAAACACACCTGCTTCTGTTATTTTTTTATTAATGTGCTTAATAATAATTGTTACGTTATCTTTTATGCATTTTCTGTTATATACTTATTAAGAATTGTCTTAAAATAATTTTTAACTTAAAGTGAAATATTCTTGAACATTTGTAAAAATTGGTCGCCATCCGGTAACCAGTAGCGCTATTAACGATGATATTGCAGCTCCTATCGTAAATTTATACATACGGTTTGTCACCAATATATCAATGCATAGATACCAGGATACCACCGTCAACCTTTTCTGCTATCCTAACACACGATTTCAGACTTTTGATGAGGAATAAAGTTGTTATATAATAATAAAATTACACAGACCTGTATAAGAAACCTTAGTGAACATTGTTTTCATTTTGATAAATAACTTAATTTCAAAAATATTTATTCAAAAACCTATTTAGGTAGATAATTTATATTAGAATTACATATTTTGATCATGATACGATTTTTCTGCATGGTATCTTGTGAGTTTTCCTTTAAAACTACGGTTTGAAATGACTTTCTTATGGGTTGCGACTGGTATATCTTGTTTCAATGACCAACAGTAGTCGGGCATCATATTAACATTTCATCGGCCTTGATACCGCCTCTCAATCTCTTTTATGTCTTAATGAAAGCGTTCCACTTGTTCTTGACGGAGATCACCGAAGATTTTCAGGGAAGAACTCTAGATGTGAATCTAAAAAAATGGAGCTTACTGCTCATATTGCAGCCCAATTTATCAAAGGACCCCGCACAAAAAAATGCAAAACAGGGTACAGTCAGATTGGGCTGAAACTGATAAATGTTGTAGTTCACCACATTCGGATCAAAAGTCCTCATGGGCACAAAGTCTGGAAATGGCCAGCGGATGAGTATGTTGACGCATTCGGATGATTTCGTTAACCAACTCCAAACTCTACTTGGTACTCTTGACCGTTTGATCAGTAGACTGGAACCTCATAACTCAGAAACTGGCGACTGTCAACCATTTGTTTTGTGCGGGGTCCTTTCCCAGCCAGCACACTGATCTCATAATGTCGCCGTTTTTTCGGCAGTAATGACGTCAAACTGTCGTAAAACTGATATCATTATGTCACAGCCCAAAGACGTCAATATAAAACGTCATTAAAACGTCCTATACGAGGACTAAGACAGGAATTATAAATAAATAGTTGAATATTGGAAATAACATTTATTATATACTACAGTCAAAACATCTCTATAATGTGACCACCTGCTTAATATGACCAGTATTCCTTGGCCCCTGTTAAAATAATATCTTTTTAATGAAACTTGTACGTATTGTATTGTACGTCCAAAAGACGTCGTTTTGAAGACGTCTACGTACGTCCCATTATATGACGTCTTATGGACATCATTTATTAGTCATATGTCGTCGACCAATAGGCAATATTGACTTAAAAATAACGTCATTATAACCTCAGTGTGCTGGCTGGGTTATGTAATAAGACTTAACGACGATTTTTTTATAGTCCGGATGCCTGTAATTGTAAGGAAGTTATTTACGAGACTTTTGGAAGCACGCCAAGCGTCTTACTCTGTATCAGTTATTGTTTTATATTCAAATAAAATTCTAAAAAAAGTGATGTCTGAAAATCTGATGTGATATCAAAAAACTAAAAGCAGATTCGTAGTCAGCGCCACCGAATTTGTAAAGAACACCAGCCAAATTCAAAACAGCGAAAATCATGTCGGCCTGTGTTATTTTTATTTATTTGTTCTTTTTATTAGAATTTTTAATTTTTTAGCCGTACAATTTTAACAATTAGTGTTATTAATAAATATGTAAGAGAAAATACATAAGAATTAACCTAACAACCAGTATTAAAAAAATATTAGCGAAGAATTAACTGCTGCAGTTATACACCAATACGATTCCGGGACATTGTGTACAGAGCCGCAGCAAGCCAAATGAGCGCCGTTGTACAAAGAACCCCGCACGTTTCTTACGGAAATTGAATACAGGTCAAATTGACTGAATTTGTGATATGTTATAGTTTACATTATCCTAATCGAAAGTCTCCCTGGCTACGGAGCTCGGAAATTAACAGTTTTGGAGTTACAGAGCACGGAAGGTAGGAAAAATTCATACTTCGGTAAATATGGATTTTTAACACGTACAGCTTCGGTAATTTTTTGTATATATTTCTTGTTTTTGTTTTTTAAATTAAAACAGGTAATTATGTTGTGTTGCATTCATGTGAAATTATACCGGGCGTCCCATTATATTTTGACCCTTTATAAATCTATATAACTTTTGAACTAATTGAGATAATGAAATGCGGTGTTCACCAATCTTCTTCTTAGTTTTTAAAAATTGTTTTAGAGTATCCGTTTTTTGCTCAAATCCGGTTTATTCGAAAATGACAGCGATTTTCGGAGATAGGGCAACCTTGTAATTTCAAATGGAACACCCTGCATACATTTTCATAGTTGGAAAACCCATCGTTACCCCTTTCCGAAAGTGCCACACCTGTCATGGTTATTATACAGCGTGATGGTTTTATAAGCTCTTAAAACGTTAGCTCGTTAGAACGAATCCTGCATGTTATGGAAGCATTTTCATAACATGCAGGATTCGTTTATCGCACTTTCGGTTTATCCGCAAATGAAATAGCATTATTTCATTTGCGGATAAACCGAAAGTGGGCAAAAAAGACGGATACTCAGAAAAAAAAACTTAAAAAAATAAGAAAAAGACTAGTGAACACCGAATTGTATTTTCTCAATTAGTTCAAAAGTTATATAGGTTTATAAAGGGTTGAAAACAACATAATTATCTGTGTTAATCGAAACAAAAACAAAAACTATACACAAAAATGACGTTACCGAGGCTGCAAGTGTTAAAAATCCATAAACCGAAGTATAAATGTTTCCTGCTTTTCGTGCTCTGTAACTCCAAAACTGTTAATTTTAGAGCTTGGTGGCCATGTAGACTTTCGATGAATAATATACACTACAAAATATCAAAATTTCAGACAATTTAACCAGGATCCAATTTTCGTAAGTGGGGTCCTTGGTGGAAGCCCTTTATCACTGTACAGGGTGTCAGGGTATCTCAAAATAAACGAGCAATAACACAGAGGGTTAAAGAGCTAGAAGTCTGAGATAGAATCTAAAACTGAAAAAACTCAAGCTTGAATTTTTTTTTAATTTTTAAGAAATTGCTTACAATACTTGTTGCTAATACGGTCCTGTTATATTTTACTTCAATTTAAGTAGTACATAAAAGTGATAGATATAACCAAAACAATGGAAAGTAATACCTCTGCTATCGGAGCCGGACATTTGGTCGCGGACACTTCGGCGCGGACAACTTAGGCACAGGGACACTTCGGCGCAAGAAATTGTCTAGTATTATTGTGCAAAATTTTGGAATTAAGAAGATGTACATATAAATAAAAAAAAGGTTACTCTGATAATAGGGTAGCTTGTCCCAAAAAATCAGACTAATGGTCCAAAAAACATTTTGTTTAAAGATCTTCGAAAGTTTTACCCTAATTTGCACTGGAGAAATTTACATGCGCCTAAGTGTCCCTGCACCGAAGTGTGCCTGCGTCGAAGTGTCCTTGCGCCGAACTGTCCGGCGCCAAACTGTCCTCTCGCCGAAACGGCCACGCCCAAATGTCCTAGACCGCTCTGCGATGTGTATTTTTGTCTGCCGAGTTAACAGGAAGTTCCGAGAAGGAATATTAATAAAGGGCAAGTCTTTGTAAAGTACATCAACGTAAGCGTTCTTGCTATCATAAACTAATTATGTTTATTATCAAAAATTTATTCGATGGTATTTTCTGTTTTAGATAAAATTGATTAGCAGTAAAAATCGCCCGCATTTCATTTAGCACTTTACCAAAACACGTACTTTAATTAAAATCGCCTTGGAATTTAAGATTAAAAGCAGGATTTATTCTTCTGATTCTTCTGTTTATTTTCGAATGCTATTAAAGAACGTAGTGTTATACGCATTGTTAAAGAACGTAATGTAAATAACGTAATTGTTATGTATATACAACTGTCTTGTGCAGTCTGTTTTAATTGCAATAAATAATCTAATAACCGCAATAAACTATTTACACTAATGAGAATTAGGTATTCTTTATAAGAATTATAACTCATAAGCCAGAAGGAAATATTTTATTGACAAGCATAGAGTACGAAAAAAAGATTGTTGAATACAAATTGACGTTATCAGATCATAAACAGTACCTAGCGTTTAAACCCTAATTAATGATTATTCCATTACAGTTTCAGTTTTACTGAAAAGGATTACCAGAACTCGTAATGTAACTTGCTTATAAAGCCGAATGGTTTTTACGATTTTTAAATTAAATTAAAAGCCGCCCCACTAATAAAAATGATTACTATTTATTCTAATTAACTTACCTTATTAAGAAACCATGTTCTCTTTAAAAATCAAATATTGCTAAGTTGTTACAAATTATTTTAAGTTCATCAAACTACAATCCTCGGCATTATGCGACATAAGGAGAATGTCTAGCAGTCTGTAGCACCGGACTGATGCTAATTGCTCAATAGATTGATTTAAGCAATATATATTTTATATATGTCCAGAGTGCTGGACTTTCACCCAAGCGGACCGAGGTCGATTCCCGGTGCCAGCAGATCTGGTTAAGGTTTTCTGCAATTTTCCTTAGCTGTGACACAAATGTGGGATTTGCGCTGTTCCATCTGTAAGTCGGCTGCAGCCGCACTTAGGGCCTACGTAATAATAATAATCGCCCCCTCCATCCCGCACAAGCTTATAGCTTCTGGGGCCTGATTTCCAAGCTATGGGTTGTAGCAATTATTATTATTATATGTCTAAAAATGAAATTGATGAAATATTTAATGTTCAATAAGGTTTTATGATTTGATATATTAGACTGTATATATTTAGTCTTTCTCCCCGACAATATTTTTTAAATATAAAGAAATAAAACAAAAATGAATTCTCAAATTTAAAAAAATTGTAATGTTTTTCGTTTGCTGGGGGCCCTCGATTGGTGGGGTCCCCTGGGTTGCAGACCACCCTTAAATCCATACAACATAATATATAACTTAAGAAATGTAATTTACTATACACGTATCATATTATTATTGTCTCACTTTCCGGTGATTTTTACTTTTTTTAATTTGGAAAGTGTTCTTCATTCTTTTAGAATAAAGACGGTTGTTTACATCACTATTGTTTATTTGATTTAAGTTTCTAGATGTATCCAAGCATCATTTTATGTAAGCGTTGAATTGGCTACCTGGGAATCTAACTATCCAGACTGTGAGACAATTGGTGCGCTTAATTTAAGATTATTCAAATCTACGCATTCCATTTTTCTTCTAAGATGTATGTGATTCCAGATTGGATGATTTGACTGCTTATCAGTTAAAAGATTGTCAGGTTATCGTTTGTAAAAGAAGGAAAACTGATTAAAATCTTTGTTGTTTGTAAAAACATACCAAAAAGTATAGAAGTATGTTTATATCAAACAGGGCCGGCGCTAAAGGCGGGCAAGCCGGGCCCCTGCCTGGGGCGACAACCTTAGGAGGCGGCAAATTGGCTAAAATTAACTAGTTTATGAAGAAAATGATTAAACCAAGATTTATTTGAATACTTATGAAAAATTAAAAGATGGAATTTTAATAAAATTTGCTTTTAATATGTTTTATGAACTTTTAAGTATAGGTACCCACTCACTTCAAAAATCCTCAAGCATGAGAACGACATAAGAAGGTTGAGGTATGTAGTTTTTAAATAAAAACACCTTGAGAAAGATTAGTCGAGTTTTCGTGTATTAAACACCAAATCCAAAACCGAACCAAAAATACAGAGCAATAAAAAATAGCTTTTTTATTATAATTTAAATAAATGGACACACATACAAAGTACTGTAAAAGAATGTTTTACCGTGTGTTTTAATTTGTCGGAACATGTATGCGTATGGGGTCGCGAAAAACCAGTCATGACAAGCTGTGACACGATTTTTACGCTACTATTATAAAAGGAAAAGAGGCAGTTCGATTGTTTTATTTATGCAATAATTGCCTTACAGGTTGGTTACTAGTGAAGTAGAGTGCGTTACATAAAATTATTATTTGCCGTGAGTTTTTGAAAATTGTGTCATGAAGTGTGTTGTAAAAGTAACGTGAGTAGGTAATGATTAAAAAATAGGCAGCTTTTCTAAACAAATATTTTTATAGCTTCTACAGGATGCTTTTGGAAAAACGCTCAAATCCGTCAATTGTTTTGCCACTTTGATGTTTCATGCAGTAGGATACACCTCCTATGAGGGGTAATTATTACACCTCTTATTTAAATAGGGAATATGGGCCGAGTGGCACCTTGTTTTTAAGGCTCTTAAATCTTCTTACTACTTACAAATTTGTATTTTTGGCAAATAAAAACTTCAACATTTTTAATACCAATTTTTTTGCTCTCGTTTTATTTTACTACTAAGCGTGGGAATAGTTTAGGTTATCTTTTTAATTTTTGTTATAAAAGGGCGGCATTTTACCTTTTTACCCGGAGCGGCGAAACTGCTAGCGCCGGCCCTGATACCAAGTGTGTATAACATTTACAAAAATAACATTTTTAATTTTGATTTAAAAACTCATAAACATGCATGATGCTAAGGATGTTAAGAAAAATACATGTTGTCGTCTAAAAATAACCTTTATTTAAACAGCAGGCCTCTGCTACAACAAACTTGTGGTATGTTAATGCTTGATTTGTTTGTTAATTCGTACATAAAATGTAGTGTGCGCAAAGGAACTGGCATGTTGAGTACATTACATGTAGTAACTATAAGAGTATTAATTATTAAAAGCACCTATAAATGACAAAATCGAAATAAATACCTAGTAAACCCTAAAGTTATCGGTAGTAATGAATCTAGACACATCGCGTGTTTTCTTTCAAAAATTAACAATCGAAGCGATAATATTATTAACAAAGTGTATAATAAGTATGTATACATATAAAGATATATAAAAATAGTGAGTAATAACAAATTGATAAACTTGTTAGAAGACAACTGTGTAATAATAATAATAAAAGAAAAATAATAAAGAGAAAATAAAAACAATTGATGTATAATAGACGATAAACTCTTCTTGACTGGTTAAGTATCACAAAGTGAAGGCAAGTGAAGTAAATTCGTTATCGAGTCGAAGCGTTCGTTGTTTCTTTTTTTTTAATTAATTTTTCTTAATAATGGTCCGAGTAAGGCGAGTGTTTAATGCCGAAGGAGTGTGCAGGTGGAAAATCGAGTAAAACCTGAAAAAAGAAATTAAAACATTAATTTTTTTGTCAGTCCTTCTATTGATTTACATCTTTAGATACCTGAATGGTGATTTAAAGTCTCCTTTACCATTTCTGCTTATTTTTATAAAGTATAGAGTGGGATATTTGTTAGTCAGATTATTTATTATTAGTTAGAATAAAAGTGATGTTTTATCCTTTCTTAAGCATAAATTAGCTGAACCCAAGTATGGAGAATGACGTATTCCAAATGAGTGGCTTGGTGCTTCTCTCAAATGAATTGTTACCTGTTTAGGAGTTACGAATTGTTAGTGATGGATAGATAGTTCTTGGCTCCACAATAGCTATGGATAAAAATAGACATTATATTCTATATTGCAACATTGACTAAAACTGTCAATGTCAATGGGCTGTCTTTTCAATGTTTCAATAAATCAATTTTCAGTATAATACATTATAAATATGGCAATGTTGTACTAACTTTACACACTTCAGAATAATTTATAGTTTAAAATAAATTTGTACCAACTGTATATTTCTTTTAAAAATTGTGAGAAATGGTGTTTTCGTCTAGAGATTAGGATTAAGAGATTCCAAAGTGCAAATAAACTACCTGTTGTTGGCAATATTATTTTGCCAAGATTCAAAGTATACTGGGTGACACAGGAGGTAGGGTGAAGCTTATATATCTTCCTTGTCTGTAAATGGATTTCGACAAAATTTGACATGGATGTATTAAACGTAAATCTCGACTTGCTGACGTGCAGACTCAATATGGCCGACTTCCGGATTTGCGGAAAATGGCCTCAATCCTCTATTCGTGTATGGAACACCCTGTATATTTTTGCATATTTGGATTTTATGGGCCAAAATTAGTAATAACCACGTTGCCAAATTTAGTTTGATTGGTTCGTTTAGTTTATACTACTTCCACGCTTTTAAGATACCATTTCATTATTGCTGCTTGTATTTCTATCTTGAATATAATTTCGTTTTCGTTTATTAATATTGGCGTATATTTGTTAATGGGCAATACACTTTTGCTGTTGCAGTTATCGTTATGTCAACATCTAGTAGATCGTACTTACCTCTACAACTTTTCCCTTCTCCATATATATGTACCTTCGACTTATGGTTCTTGGAATAGCCATAATTTTATTATCAGTATTCATTTCGTTTCAGGATTTTATGTCCTTCCTGTCATCTTCTTAAATTCTTAATTATCTTTCTGTGTCTGTAAGTATTATGCAGGGTGTTTCACGAGGAATTCGAAATATTCCGGGAGGCGCTAGAGTGGATGATTTTAAGCAAGAAAGTTAAGACAAACATGTATCATATCACAGGTGAAGGTTCATCAGGTTCGTCAGTAGGTTCATCAGTGTACATAATGAATTCTAGTAATCGACGATTGTTAATTATCCACTTATAAAATGCTAGTCGCTGTGCAGCATGTTCTAGAAGCAGGTGTTGAACACATGACAGTTTCTGTGAAATATCGCACATTTCTACAAATCACATGATCATGGGACTATGTTAAGGCGCCATTTAGTGAATGGCGAAAAAACTGTACAACATTTCATTGAAACTAGCTCAACCTAATATAGGTGAAACTCGTCCCTTTCTAATGTTCGTCGTACTCTTGTATGTGAAACATTTAATCGCGTAGAAATGTTTCGTTACTAGTGTCTGAACTTTGCTGTAATAAGAAGAATGATTTTCTTTTGGATAAAATACTCGTGCGGGGAAGCTTAGCGGTTCCATGTATTTTGCTGAAAATGTCTTTGCTGCCATTCCAATCTGCATAGGTTGAGTACCCATCTTTGCCTCTCTCTCCTCCTGATAATATATTTCATCACGTGCCATAATCTCTTGTCATCTTTCCCAGTTTAATTTCTTCTTCTGCTCCTAGTAGTTCTATATAATATTATTTCCATTTATTTCAACTTTTGTAAATATTTTTTTTTCTTCAGAAATGTCACTGATGTCTTCCAACAGTTTTTCTATTATAAGGACATTTATTAATAGTAGTTTAGTAATTAACAATTAGATTAATAAAAAATCTTTTAAACAGCAACTGATGTCGTGTACACTTTTGCTATCAGCAGATTATGTATTCAAATAGGTTATACAAATAAGAATTTGTGTTCGAATCCTTTTGAAAAAGTAACTGATCTCCTTCAACAGTTGTGCTATTAGAAGGATATTTATTAATAGTAGTTTAATAAATTAACAATTAGTGGTGAAAAACCTTTTAAACAGCAACTGATGTCGTGCATACTTTTTCTATCAGGAGGCTATGTATTTAAAGAGAACACTTCAGATTCAGATATTTGATAAAAAAGAATAGAATAGGAATGTCTGAAGAACAAACGTTCTATCACTTAAGGGACATGGACAAAATGGCCGACAAAGTTTAGGTTTTGTTCGCTTGGGGATCTGAGGGAGGGTAGGTCTAGAGCAGCGGTTCTTAACCTTTTAATATTTGAGACCCAACTTCTCATACGTGTTTTAAGCACGCCCCCTTGAAGCGGCTACAAGGCTAAGATTTCGCACGAATATCGACTTTGCGCCACTTTTGGCAACACTGTCGCCCCCGCCGTATTTTTCACGTTTTCACGAGAAGTTACCATTTTTAAGGGTAACATTTTATTTTGGTATTAACTAAATGTATTTTTTCTTATTTGGGTTTCAATAATAAGTTTTTTTTGTCTTTTTTCCATGTCTTCGCGTCTCCCATTTTGTTATTTTGCGTCCCCCTAAGGGGCGGCCCCACAGGTTAAGAATCACTCGTCTAGAGGGTTAAGTTGGGATGAGTCGGAAAGGGGGAGGTTATATGTGGAGGGTGGGTGAATGGATAAGTCATGGGGTGTTTGCTTGATAACACGTCCAGTTTTCTTGAGTTTTTAAGAACTTTGAAGTATATAGTGTCTAGATTCCTCTGTTTCCTTTCACCGTTGTTCTCTGCTTTTGTATTCTTTGTACGTTAGAAAATATTTTCCGGATGTTTTGGCTGCTCCCACATATCTAAACTGTCATGAAAGAACCTTTCTGTAACTAATTACTGACCTCAAGGTAATGAATTCGTTAGAACTAAAACTAATTTGTTTAATCGTTGTTTGATGCGCATTCTAATTTGCGATAGATCCTTAGGCATTATTATGCATCCTAAAGAATGTGATCCAATAATATAAAATGGAGTGAATTTTCCGTTTCGTTTCCGTTTCCAGCGAAACAAAAAACCCAATTGTCTGCGGGAAACGTTCACACCTGTTTCCTGGCGTCCAAGAGGAGCTATGTACAGCTAATTGCAAATAAACACATATTGTGAACCAGGCTTTAAGTTACATTTTCATAGCTAACTACTTGCAATTTATTAAACATCAAGAAAAAGAAAAAGCATCATTTACATTATCGAGCACTGGCTGTCCTACATTTATTTGAAATCAGCTGTACGTTTATTTTCATACTCTTTCGAACTAAAGGAACCCGGTCAAAAGGACGCGATATCCCGACCAGCAATATGTTGCTTCTTCCGGACAACTGCTGCGGCATACAGTTACCGCATTACAAACATTTGGACTACCATGACTCCTCTTCTCCTGGATTGAACACCTTGTGACTATCATTTGCTTGAATCTTTTAAAAAACGTTAGGAGAAGAAAGTTTTCAAATGAACGTAGAGTATTCAAATTTCTATGAAATCGCAAGCAACGATTTACCAGTTTGTTGGAAAAAGTGTACCGACATTCGTGTAAACTATGTAAAAAGACAGCTTTGACATAGACTTCACGATATTGATTGACAATCTCTCATTCAAGTTTGATCAACCCTGATACTGTAAATTCCATAAAATCGTGTATTCCAAGAGTGCAGAGTAGACATTTTAAGCACACAGTCGATGAAGGGTGCGCGCTTATGCAGTTTTTACACAGGGAAGCAGTTAGAACACCTTATAGTTATTCATCTTGATGTCTGATTAATAAAATAAGCTAATAGTTGGAAATTAAGTTATATTGTATTAGAAAGATTAGCAATAGATCGTGTAAGATGAGAATATCTTTAATATTGTATGTAAATACCTTTTCTGGTGAATATACTCCAGGTCCAGGCTTAGCAGTAGAATCTGATGGTACATTCGTACGTCCACTCATGGTATAACAAGGAGAGTGATCCTTATAAGATTCAGGATTGACGTTATTGTATGTTCCTGGGCCTGGATTCTTCACGCGTTCATCTGCAGGCTCCTTGTTTCTTCCGGACATGGTATAAGAAGGAGCCGATTTCTTGTCACCGATAATTCCTGGTATCTTATAGACGTTTGGTGCTAAAAATTGAAGAAACCATTGAACTTAGTAAGGCCTTTTTTAAATAATCAACTCTTAAAAACTAGCTAGATTTTTAAATATGAAATGTTTTCTGGAAAAGGGGTTAATATCCTTCACCATTCTTTTCCTTTTTCTCTGGTGATAGTAAATGATAATGATAGTGAAACATAGGTGGTAATTTAAAACAAACCGGGGGTTTCTAGAGGTTTTTCCAGATCTACCTTCTGCCCGAAAGAATATTGAGGTGAATGTTCGTGCAAAACCTTGTCTGCTACTGGCACATTGTAGACATTTGGGGCTGTGGATATATTATATTAGAATGTGTAGTTTTATAATAGTTTATTTTTCATGAGATGTACCCTTTCGTATCGAAAAATAAACCATTAGCATTCATCGAGAAAAAAGTTGTTAGTGATATAAAGCGTGCAAAACATGTATAAGATTTTACACGACGTTTTCAGTTAGTTTCATCGAAAGTGATAGAATATGGTGATGGGCGATATATACATACAGGACGTTATAGCACCCCGTTAAGAAATTATAGTTACATGGAATGATGTATAGAAAAAGAGAGAGATTAACTTATTCTTGTTAATAATTGTGTTAATCTTTTTCTTGTTATTTACGTTCCATATAATCAGTCCTAGTATTCCTGTTTACTTTAGCAAGCTGTATGTATTTATAGAACTGCCCCTTTTATCTTCACAAATCGAGTTTACGTATCCGAAGCACGAACTTAAGTAAAACTTTGCATAAACGTTAAATATTTTTGTAAATTGAGACAATCTTATGAGTTTTTATGAAAATCATGTATGGGTGTCGCAGATTTTAGATACACTTAAATTTTACAGTTTGATCGATTAAGTGTTACCGATATTTCGATAAAACCTTTGATCTAGAAAGGTCTTTAAAAAAACCTAAAAATGATGTAAAAGGAGAAATGTCATCAACTGACATATACAATCCTTGTATTGAAATATTTTTAATTTATTCCCTACCGTTTACAATGAATTTAAAATTAAATTAGTTTTTGAAATTATGTATGACTCCATTTGACAAAAAATAATATCATTCGTCTCAGTTACCACTGTAATAACATGTTTTATTCTAAGAATTCATTTATGTCGGGATAAAAATAATAAACGCTAGAGGCAAATCTTGTTTACTTATCATTGCTGAACCGTGACATAAGCAGAATGTTCCAGAAATTTCGATTAATCTCTTGTTCTTCGTTCAATCCACGCTAAGGCTATTTATTTGTTCTCGTGTGAAATTTAGAATGTGGCGAGATCAAGTAGTTGGTAGGATGAATGCGACCATAATTAATTGGATACAGCATTACAGTGCAGTCTTAGCCCTGTATATGTCAATTTTGTGGTAATGATTAAGCTTTAAAGATTCTAGATTTGTTAAGTTTAAACCAATCCGAAATAAGTTGGGATTTCGCTAAAATTTACCGTACCGTTCAAATATACAGTCTGTTTGATTTAAAGCGCCCCGCTTTGTAGTAACTTTATTTTCGGTCTGAAATGGTATAAACCATATATATTATTAAGTGGCATAAAATTAGAATATTATTTTGCCTTATGTTGAGCTAATTTAAAAGTTGATCAATATCAACTTTTCCAAATTGTAAGCAGATATAAATTTAACACATTAAATTTAACATATTTAATTTAAGTAATTTAGTGGCTCCCAAATTACATGATATCAGTAAACTTTTCAATTAACACCTACGATCTGAAACTAATTTGTCTAACAGGAATTGGAGGATCTGCTTTGAAGTATAAGCTGCTTCGAGTACTTAAACATCAATTTAAAGTAAGTACACCAGTTTTTTTTATTTTATTTTGAATCTTTTCACTACACTCTTTGCTACCCTTCTACTCGTGTTAATAGAAACGTGGCATCTTGGTGGAGGCGTCAGGTAAAAGGTTTTCTATTTTCAATTCCGGTATGCAACCGTAACTGTATACGAAACAAAAATTTCTTTTAAATGAAGTAGTTTTCAAGGTATCCGCAGTTATTATTAGTAAATAAGCGAATGTTATCAAACTGAAGGCGGGTATTATTTCCCATATTAACTTAATTAATTCGCGCAATAATTGACTAAAGTTGTATTTATTTATGAATACGCCAAATTTCACTTAAATTAGTGCTTCTTACTTGCCGTTTGTATGTGAATTTTATTAAAAATAAATACATGTTTTTTACATTACAGTCCTGATATTACGTTATTGATTTCAAAATGTATAATCTGTTATACCAATAAGCAATAAATGGGTGATATTACTGACTATTACTGTCGTATTAGGTGCTATTAGACATAAAAAGTAACATTTCTTTGTTAATTTTTTTTTTCTGTTTTAAAACAGTTTTTAATGACATGAAAATGAATAAATGGAGATAATAAGTAATTAACCAACCAGGGGTATCAAGCGGTTTCTCAGGTTGATACTTCAATCCAAAAGTGTATTTAGGTGAATTTTCGTGCAAAATCTTCTCTGAATCAGGGATGTTGTAGGCGTTTGGTGCTGCATAGAAGTGCATAAATGTGGTCGATTAATTAATAACAAGGTTAGCATGCATCTGTTCGCTAGTTTAGCCCCATTTATAATTCTGTTTAAATAAGTGATTGCGATGTCTAGTCTTTATTAATTAATAGATGGAAATTAACCCTTTCCTGCTTAAAATAATATGCATTATCAGATTTGCTGATTCATCAACAATAAGTAACAGTAATTGCTTGTAATTTGTTGCTATAATTTGGATTAATCTGGCCAATTTGCTTCCGAGTACATAGTTTCGCAAAATCGAACGCGGTAAGTTTAAAATTTCAAATCTTTTTTCTGATCTTTTTTAAAATATTAATTGAACCCATTGAGAAAATTGATCCCATCAACTGAATCGACCTGTTGATTAAAACCCGTGCAGTATTCGGTTGCCAAATTACTGACCAATCGGTGTCACTGAAGCTTTCATTTGTGACTTAATAAAATCCAGTCAATTTTGATAAAATAAATTAATTATAAAGGAACTCTGTACATATATTATCTGCTGTGCCTTAAAGTAAATATTCATTAATGTTTTACATAAAATCGTATTATAATACTTTGACTAGGGATCGAACCCAGGTCTTTTGGCTGTAGAAGCCAATAGTCTAACCAAGTGAGCTATCAGGACCAAACCGCAGAAAAGTGACAATTTCTTCATAATAATTAATTGCATTCATACAAGGTTGATTTTTTCATCCACCTATGAGTAGGACTCCATAGCTTACTTGGTTACAGCATTGGCGGGTATTCCCAAAAACCTCTTTTGGATCAAGAAATAGCATTCGAGTTTAAAAACTAGATTCTACAAAGTTCAGATTTTTAAACTACCCGCCAAATTCCATTAATAAGTTAATTAAAAATAATCAGGCTGCCAACTGCCCGCTAACAAAATGAAAACTGAGGTGAGGATGAAAATGGAAAAATGTTGCTGAGGTTATGAGCAAAACGGAATCGGTTAAAGAGAATATTGAAAATAGTTTAAAGGTGAATAATAATTTAATGCGCAACTAACATACCGGTTAATAAAGGAATGTAAGGTTAGGAAATATACGTTAAAACAAATAGTTGGCAGTTGGCACACCTGCTATTTGCTCTTCCTACGTCCCAACGCATGAATAGTATAAAACTTGAAGGAAAAATAGGTCTGTTTCCATTTTTTGTGTTAGATTAGGATGATGTTTTTCTGATTTACATTATCCAAATTTCGCACCTGGAGACACAAAATGGCGTTAAATTCTCGTCAAGTATAGTTAATGTTTCGAAAAATATGACTGTAAGCTTACAGCGAATCACAAACGTTCTTAATATGGTTCTGGTTATAGCATTTGCAGTACCTACGCTGCAAATTATTTTGGAAACAAAGATGCATAAATGGAGCTAATCTATTGAACAAAATAAAGCGTGTGAACCAACCAGGTGTTTCGAGAGGCTTCTCAGCCTCCACCCTCATTCCAAAAGTGTATTTGGGTGCGTTCTCATGCCATAACATCTCAGTAGATGGTAGATTGTAGACATTTGGTGCTAAGGTTAAAATAATATACAAAATATATGAAAACTTATATAATACTGACCAAACTATAAGCCTAACTATAAACAGACATTCGATATCTAAAATTTCGTAGTTGTAAATGTAAAATAGTTGGAAATGTTATTAAAGGCTTATAATTCTGTCAAATTAACTTAAGTTAAGCAAACTTAGCTAAATAAATCCAAATTAGTATAACTAACCAGGTGTGTTTGTATCTGTTATTGGCTTCGTTTTAATTCCAAAACTATATTTAGGCGATTTGTTAGATCCACGTGGGTTATACGAATTAGGAGCTGCGCAAATTAGATAATTAATAAATTAATAACGGCGTGGTAGTATACAACTAACCAGGTGTTTCGCTTGTCTTTATTGTTTTAGTCTTTGATCCAAAGGTGTATTTTGGTGAACTAGAACCTCTAACGGTATTGTAAGCGTTAGGCGCTACGGAGTTTATTAGAGAATTAGTTAATTAATTAGAAGTTAATAATAATTAGTACTAACCAGGAGTATCTGTAGTCTTTCTGGTTGTTGTTTTCATTCCAAATGTGTATTTAGGCGTTTTATCAGATCTACGAGTGTTATAAACGTTAGGCGCTGTACAAGTTAAAAAATAATTAATTCAGCGAGTTATAGTTATAAATGTATAAGTAAATATTAATAATATTAATAATAATTAGTAAATTAATAATATTAGAAAAAAACTAACCAGGAGTTTCCGATGGCTTTTCAAGATTTGTTTTCACTCCAAAAGTGTAGCTAGGCATATGATCAATATTATTTGGATTATAGACATTAGGTGCTTTAAACAAAAGAAAAAGTGAAATTAATATATAATTTAAATTTAATTAGTTATAATTAAAACTAACCAGGAGTTTCTGATGGCTTTTCAAGATTTGTTTTCACTCCAAACGTGTAGCTAGGCATATGATCAATATTATTTGGATTATACACATTAGGTGCTTTAAATAAAAGAAAATGTGTAATTAATATGAAATTAATACAGAACTCAAATTTAATTAGTTATAATTAGGACTAACCAGGCGTTTCCGAGGGCTTTTCAACATTTGCTTTCATTCCAAATGTGTAGCTAGGCATATGATCAATATTATTCGGATTATAAACATTAGGAGCTTAAATGGAAAATTATTATAAAATTAACAAATTATCCATATTAATTAATTGCAATGAACTAACCAGGTGTTTCCGATGGCTTTGCAATATTTGTTTTCACTCCGAATGTGTAGCTAGGCAAATTGTCAATATTATTTGGATTATATTCATTAGGAGCTTCAAAGAAAAAAGCAAAAATTAATATAAAATTAATAAATTAAAATTAAATTAACCAACCAGGAGTGTCCAAGGGTTTTTCCGCTTGCGTTTTCACACCAAACGTGTATTTAGGCGAATCATGTGCAGTTGCGGTAGCATTTTCCGGGTGGTATACATTTGGTGCTGATTAAGAAAAATTATTTGCATGTGCAAAAACGTTCGTAAAAACTAATAACTGTGCAGTGTTAGCTGTAATAGTTTGCAATTTGACTTACCAGGGGTGTCTATCGGTCTGTCTCTGTTAGCTTTCAATCCAAATGTATATCTTGGTGCACTGTCGTGTACAACGTTATCACCTTTGTCGGGATTGTAATCGCCAGGAGCTGGGAAGTTGTCCCCTTTTGATTCTTTAGCACGTCCATGGAGACTTGCAGCTGGAGGATTGTCTTTACCTATTTGAAACAAATGGTTGTAGTATTCTGATTGTATTTGGAAAGCGAGAACGGTTTTTGAGTACCTTTGGCGCTTAGACCAGTTACGTTGTATTGTCCTGGACCAGGACCAATACTATCGACTTTTCCATTGTGGCGGCTTCCAAAACTGAAAGCTGGCGCTCTTCCAGTTCCTGATTCGGTAGGTCTCTTACCTGAAATGTAAAACATCTTGTAAACGAATTGTCATAAATCATCATTTTTTTGTAACATAGATATTTGCTACCGCATGTTTATAAAGACTGGCGTTCAAATACAGAATCTGTACTTGGAATAATACTATGACTGGTGTTAATCATTATATAATTTAAGAAAAGACAACAAATCGTATAGGTAATTAAGACGTTCAAAGAAATTTCTGAAGAAATGATTCTACCTACATGTACTATAAAATAAAATTAAAGGCTTGTCAAATAAATTATATTCTTTGATGATTCATCTATAGTTAATATGTTATTAAGAAAAACATAAAATGAATGAGCAGCTTATTTTTAAATTCAGTATTTTATTAGGTTTTGTTTTTTAAATTAGCAATGAAATAATCGTTTGGGAGTGTTAGTATTTAGTAAAAACGCAGGCGTGAAACGAATGATCTTTTATATTCTACTGCTCTAGCTTCTACCAGTATTTTAACATTTCACACAAAGGTTTTAACATTTCATAGAAACATAAATTTAAAATTAATAAAATATTACAGAGTATTTTGTCTCTTGATGACAATCAGATTCCAATCCAGAGAGCTAGGCTGAATTATGAAAAAAGCAAAACATGAGGTTTTATTGGATGCTTGTTTCATTAAGATTGGACAGTAGATAGCAATTTTGCAACTTGCGTCGTTTTTTATAAATTAGCCTGTATAACAAGAAAGATCAATTCCTGGCATAGCTTCTATTTTATGGATGATTTTGCTATTATGAGTAAAAGATATTGGATGTCGTAAATGGCGATCGTTTATTGCTGTAGCTGTTGTTCTTGGGTAATGCTTTATCGGGTTATATGTTAAAGTCAATTTGATCAGCCAGGCCACGCTGTGTATTGAGTTTAATTAAATTCACTTTCAGGTTAAAAAGTTTTTTTGCATAACTTCTAGTCTGAAAGTCCCCAAGATAATACGTAAAACACGATCTTAATTTCCCCATTGTTAAATAATGGTCTTTCTTCGATCCAATATGGCGTCCTTTGTGGTACTCTGCTCCGCCAGTGTGACATGGCTAATTGGATGTATAGTGACTACCCAAACAGCATTTTTAGTCATCGATACGTACCAGCAACTACCGGTGGAACTATTAAGTTTTTGCCATAAGTCACGAGCACGTAATTGCTACGATTTTATTACGTGCCTGGAACCAAAATGGGGAACAATTTTTGGGTGGCAGATACGTTGCAATAACCTCTCTGGAACTTGTCCAGCTACGTTTCGGTTACGTAGCGGGAACGTTGCGGCGCAGTAATTGCTACTTTCGTGGAACTTCTTTTCTTTTTGACACATCGTGTCGCGTGGTTGATCTCTCTTACTCTTGCAACTTAACAAATATTCTATCATTCCCTTTACTAATACTGCGATCATGTCACAATTTTGTTAAGAGTACTGTTAGGATTACTGTTTTATTTGTAATACGTACTTAATAATGCAAAGAGCGATGCAATGCGAACTAAGCGTCTAATTTAAATATATTTTTTAATAAATAATGTCTTTGATGATAGAAATAGAAATATAGAAATCATTTCCATATTATTCCTGTGATGTTCTTTTTTGTGTTTAAATAAAAGATATTCAATTATTATTATTATTAATTAACTTTATTACACAATCCATACACTGTACAAGAAGTGTGTCCTCCAAGCCGACTAGAGTGGTACTGAAGGGCGGGCCATGATTGGCTAGTTACATCACTACAAATAAATTTTGTCAACTTAAAGCTACATACATAACAATTCCTTAGGCACAATTTGGCACCAATTTCTTATTTTTATTGAAGATTATGTAGTAAAACATCTAACAACAATCATAACAAATTGCAAATTGATTAATGGCCTCCAACATGTTACAAGTAAATATGGAGATGGAATAGTTTACGAAAAACTACTTTAAAGTGATTCTCCTAAGTAGCAATCACGTAAGTTTTACTTTCAATACTACTGTAGCGTTACCTTAAAGGGTTAAGCAATGGTTTCAGACAGTTTAAAGTTTTAGAAATGTGTTAAGTAGCTTCGGGAAAATTACTGCTACAATCATAATACCACTTTGAAGTTGCAGCGACTTTAAAGCAATTATACTAAGTGGCAATACCGTTCCACATACTTTAAAAGTTACTCAGAAGTAATAGAACTACATAGTTCCAATAAATAGTATAAACAACTACATAATTACTAAAATATTCCGAATTAAAGTAATTAACATAAACCTATAAAGTCATAAATTTAGTTGTAGTTACTTAACAACTACTTAAGCAAAGATACTGCTTGGGTATTGTACGTACGATTAATTGAATACCCCTTCAGATAAATTTTCCGAATAATCAGTTTGACTTACAGAAATGATTTGGTACAAAAACTCTTGTAGGAAGATGTCAATGTGGATGTTTATAGCAGCATTTTTCTCGTGGAAAGGCGTTTGGTACCGACCCACACCAAGAAATATTGTAAATATTCTTCAGAATTGCAGGTTATGTTGATATGCAGATGAATAGTATTTATGTCAGATCCGATTTTATTAATTTCTTTTTCAGCATTTTCTTAAGCAACATACAAACTTCTATAAGGATCGATCAGTCAGTAGTACGTATAAGAAACATAGTGGCTAACTAAGAGGATCTACCAATCAGCAGCAACTAAAAGCAATATACTAATTATCTAATAAGAGGATCAATAAGTAGGTAGCAGTTACGAATTGTTGTGCCAGTGAAAAATATTTAAGAAGATAAGATTAACAATCTTGGGTAAAACATTTGAAAAGTGATTAGGAAAAGATGACTGCAATTTTCTATGAATACGCCTATGATTTTACTACCCTTTTCTGATATAAAATGTCACTGGATTTCCAATGGTTATATTTATAGACAGCCATTAGCACAACTTAATTATTATCATTTGCGCAGAACTTACTCTGGATCAAAAATTTAACTTACAATACTTTATCTGTATTAACAGTGGTCTTATATTCTCTGTATTTCCATTTAATTCTGATGCTGCAGATTGTAAAATGTGAATCATCAACCAGAAAATAGTAAATATAAAAGAATACTTTTGATTATCGTGTTTGGATCTTGTTTGCTTGTTCTACTAACTGACGTTAAAAGTTGTCACTTATTATTCAGCTGGTGAATCTTTATGATGTCATGACTATACACGGTGACCATTAAGCAACAGTCAGACTTTGCCAGTGGTTAGATAAATAATCATTAACGAAAGAAAATTCGTACGTATATACCATTTTTCTCGTACTTCCATACTTTTGAAGAAAAACAGCATTGAAGTTCAGCCCTTTGTTTTCAAATTGAATAGTAAGAATGTATCTGACACATATTTCGTAGTTCAAGGAGATAAACAATCTATTTGCTTTCTAAAATGTGTATGGTAGCAGGTAATAAAAGACAAATCAGCAATAAATTTGTAAGTTTTTTAATATTGTTTCAATGAATACAAACACAGGTGTGAACCTTTTTTGTGATACCACGAGATCATTTGAATTTATAATTAAAGTTGGCTGTGATTTTTAAATTAGATTGGCAACACTAACTGTTCACTTCACAGTTTGATTTGAATTGTCAAAGTGACGCTCCAAAATGTTTAATCTAGAATATAAAATTGCATAACCTCTAATTTACACAGCGAGTCAATTGGCAGGATCGCCAAACGTATAAAAAAATTCCCGCCTACTTTAATTTTAAATTTAAATGATCTCACGGTATTATGTTTCAAATCTTTCAGTTACAATTTCTTGTAATTTTAAATTTAGTCTTTTACTTTTTTATTATCTACATCCATACCAATTTGTTAAACCATAAAAGACTTTGCACTTTCGTAGTTAGAATTATTATTAATTAATAATTAGATAATATTTATTTCCATAAAGAACATATTTACCACCAAGTAGTCATAAGAATTGTGTCTAATAATAACAGCTGTGTTAGTAATAAGATAAGAACCAAAACAACCCGACCTGCAACTTTTATTTTGTGTATATATTATGTTTTTAAACATTCGGTCAAGATCAAGGTCTAACAAATTGCAAACCCCTTACACAGCAGTTTCTAGTAAAACAGTACTAACGGTACTTATTCTTTACACATATCATTCTGTATTGTTTTTATTCTATGTAGTTATTGTGTATGTAAACCAGCTACCATCCATCAGGGTTCTATCAAAGCATAAAAAAGAATGAAGGTTTTACTATAGTACGTACGTTGTACTGCTGTATTAAGAATTTCAACAAAAGATAACAATACCTGTTGATAAATCGATTAAATGCTCTCAACATGTTTTTATTTAATTAACTATTTATTAACAAATAACAAATCAAACTATAACGATAATTAAATGGCTCCGTATCAGATTAATGCCATTTTTACCCACGTTCCCTACTAGAACATAGGGAAGCCGCCCGGATTGTGGGACTTTGTTTTGACACTATTCCTATTTTTTAAAAGTTCCTAAAGTTTTAACATCCAAAATGGAATGTGCGCCGTCTGCATTAAGTCACAATCGTTGTTGTGCTCATTCAACAGACGTCACGTTTTGTACTAATGGTGTCAATTTCTAAAGAGTTTGCATTGAATCCTATTTGACTTAACATTGACCTGCATCTACCATACATAGTTTTCTAAAAACATCGTGCGAAACTTTCAAGTTCATTTAATAAAAAAACGTTACTAAGGTTTTACGTTTCTATGGACATGAGAAGCTTATCCTAAAAGTCCGATCAATGGCGACTAAATCACTGTATGTAGTATTTATAAGCCTTATTAAACAACTTTTAAACCTATATAATAAACAAATACTACTGTTATTTTCAGCATTTAGAAATAATCCCGTCTTCGTATACTTACTTGTATACGATACGTAGTATACTACATATACGTACGTATATGAATATAAATATCATAGTAGAGTAAATCTGAAAGCGGATTTTGTTGTCCGTGGTACATTGAAAGGTAAAAAGCTATCGAGTACGTTATCGGATGCTATTTAGGGTGTATATCAATCCCCTAAATTCGTCTGGCGATATCGGTGTCCAACACCCCCCCGGGGGGGAAAAACTGAAAAACAGCAAATCTAGAATACTTTATTTGCTATCCGGCTATATTAAAATTAATACGATCTCTAAAGTATTAAGCGAGTTAGAGCTAGTTTTCACTCAAGAATTATCGTTAAATAAACGGAAGGATACTCACTAGATTAGCTTCTAACTCCCTTATTATGCGTATTTCAATTTCTGCAAACATAGAAAGATGTTTATATCTTAATATCTTTTGGACGACACAAGATATCAAAAAAGTTAAAAAAATAATTGATGTTAGTTCGAGATTTTACAATCCAACGCTTTTTGAAACTTTGAAATTGGCTAGACAGTAACGAAGATATGACCAATTTATTCCGACAATGCATAAATTACTGCTAAGCAGCGATCGTTCTATCTCTATTTTCACCCGTCTTCCGTCTCATTCTAACGCACTGCTCTTACCAGGTTCGTAAGTACATACAACTATTACCACAATATTGAAGTTACAAATATTTGACTTTGAGTCAAATAAATATTTTCTAAATAACCCTTTATAAAACAAATAAACTGCCTCACGTTGTAAAAGTGTGTAGCATTTTATTATAGTTATTTAGCAATAGCTCTATTTGACTGTCAAGTCAAACGAGTGAGCTTAGAATTTGTAACGGACTATACTCACATTCACGCTGGGTCATGAAGTGACCGGTCATAACACGGTCCATATATATCAACAGTACATTGCACACCCTGTATAGTTGATTAAAGTATATCTGCCAGTAACCACAAGCACAAATTCTAACTTAAAATTAACACGATGTGATTTTCACATTCAGTTCAAAGTATATTAAAAAAAGTGCAAAACTAACGAACAAATAATAATTCAAAACTTAAATTAAAACTTTTTAATACCGGAATAGTCTTGAGTGATTCTAGTAATACTTTTCTGCTTCGTAATACAATTGTATTCTAGTTGCCATGGAAACAGCCAACGGAATGACTTCTTTCAAGTGATGATGCCACTTACGTAGCTTAAAAAGTTATCACAATAGTGTGTGACGTGTGTGACGTTTACTATGGTCGTTTACTGAAAAAGATTTAGTAACTTTAACGAAATCGAGACAATAGTTTAGACATTTTAATTTTCTAATTTCTTTTAAAAATTCTTTGCTAGATACAGTTAAAATTAGCATCTACTTTAAGTGTTGTTTAACCTAAAATGCTGTTCCTTATATTGCAAGTTTCAAACATTATGTCTTTCTCACTCATACTTAAGCCACAAAAGAAAACGGTGTGTGTCTGTAGTAACAGATGATTATTCAAGATTCACTGGAAGCTCGGTTTAGAACTATCTGGCATCTCAGCAATCTCAGAAACATAAATAAATGCGAAGACCTTTACGGCCTTGTCAATGAGCAAGGAAAGACTTGCAAATTTCGATACTATCATACTGATAACAACGAAGGAATTCTTTCGAAGCACGAAGAAGTTCATACATTGTTCTCAATAAAAACAGTCCAAACCAGGAAGTCGTTTCTGAGGAGCATAGTTTATTCAAAATAATGTGACGTCACTGAATTATGATCGTGTGAAGAATACACCGACAATATACCTTTATGCTTTAAATCTTCTTTATAAAATGATTTATTTGCTAGATAAGGGAGTAGTTTATGAAGTAATTGCTTGATGTTTCTGAAGTTTAAGCTTGACAATTCTGAATTCTTAATAAAAAAATGAAAACTGTACTGTGTAATTGTCAATTAGAATGTTATTCATAGGTAAAAGGAGGGCAAATTTTTTATGGTTTTTATTTTACATTTTAACAATAACCTTCAATTCAAAAACATAACAATTGGTTCAAAAACTACTGCCAATCCTGCAAATATTTTGCAATCAATAGATGCCCTCGGCTCCAAGACTTTTGGTCACTTGTCATATCCATTGAGCGATTGATGTCTTGACGTATGCATGGTGTTTCCATTACTAAACTACTTTGATGCTCAAGTTATGTATGGTTATTAGCTTTAACAGCCCTAGAGGTCCAATGGCTATATCTGAGCCTTTGTCTAAGGTGAGTGGTCGCTTTGTATTATGAACAAAGGGGTTATACAGCCCCGATCTTGATCTCTGGAACTAAATCCGGAGGGTGTTCCAAAAACCACAATTGGATTCTAAAACCCATAAACTTGGACGGAGTTTGAAAGGCTGCCTTTTACAAAAATTCAGGTTGGTTCCACTTGAGTCGGGGCTAATACGGCGACTAACATTACCAAATTATTACAAAATATAAATTTAGCAAAGACAATATATCTAGAATCTAGGAATACTTTTAGGATACATTTAGAGGAACTTAGACTATGTGCCGAAATGGCACATTCAAAGTATCTTACAACAAATATCGAGTACCAAAAACAGGGAATTTTTGCACTTGGTACATAAATAGCTACAGTCAAATCCAGATTTATCATTACAAATAATTGTATTATGTCAGTATATGGCTGCCGACTGATGACTTATTTGAAAATTGTTTGTAGCAGTAGTAATAAGGTTAAAAAGTACTTCCAGTCATCGGAAGTTACGCAAATTAGACAATACACCGGGTGACAATGATGTGTTACATCGGATAATTTCTTTATTTCTCAACCAATTCCTATCAAATTTGGAATAGTGAATACAGACATAAATACGCATCTTTTTATAATATAACCTTTAGCCTTAGGCTTCCGATTTAACCGGAAGTGATATCCACTTTGGAATCTTAAATAGAACACCCTGTATATCTATACATATTTGGAATCTACATTAAATTGTGACTACGATGGTGTGCCATTCATCTGTTTTAAGATTTTTTCATTTGTTTTTTCCTGGTACCCTGAGTTTGTGTTTGTATATCTCAAAGGCTTCTAAAATGTCTAATTTGCGTTTGTTATTACAAAAATGTAGGAATTTAATATTATTTTGAGGAGTACCTTTAATGAATGAACAACTTGAGCTCAGTGATTCTCCGTTACTGGAAGTATTAGATATTTAATTATGATTATTATTATTATTTTATCTAGTTACCTATTTTTGTATCTACCTTAGCGACGTGTTTGTTTATAATTATATTACCTTTGATAATGACAGCATATCTGTCGAAACAATATTGTCAGGTTATATTTTAATAAAACTGTGAAACTTTTACTAATCTTTATTTATTTCAAGATTATGGAGTTCCACAAAGTAAGGCTGGAAACAATAAACAAGTTTATTATTATTGTTTAATCTTAAAAGTAAAGAATGTGGAAATAATTTAATCATTTAATTCATTAATCTAAATCATTGGTAACATCAACAACTATTGCCTCTTATAATAAAATTATTGAAAGCCTTCTTAGTACCCTATATTCCTGTAAAACTTTAATAAATAGTTTTGATAATGTTTACGTCTATCCAAAGATGGGAGTTTTTATTGCCGGATTTAAAAATAAATATGAGGAGTAGTAGTACATTTGATATCATCGAGCGTAAAAATTGTACCGTTTGAATGATTGTTTAATTTAATATAAATAATATTTAAGAAAAATTAAAAAATATTAATTTGTAACAAAATAAGTATTATAAATTGCAGTATTGCAGTAAAAATTACAATAGCAGTTGTATGCCTATTAGAAGAAGTAGCAGATTTTTTCTTATAAAATCTTCAACTTGTTTTTTAAATAAAATTTATATGAAATTTAAATTTAAAAACTTATAAAAATTTTTTGCTTCATGTGCTCGAGATGCTTTAAACGAAAAGAATAAAAAATTCATCATTTTTTTCTTTCTAAATACTGGAAAATGGAACTTCAGTAGTACCCTCAGAACTTGTTTTTTGATTAATTTTATTTTTTAATGCTATTGAAATTAAATTAGTAAAATAAATCTAAAACATTAATTGCCAACTGTTATTTTTACTATGGATAAGAATTCAGAAATAAGTTCAATAATATTTTGATGCAACAGATCGGAATCGAACACGAGCTGGATTTATAATTAATTGCAACCCCTGAAATTCGTACAATAACAAACCAACAGGTTTCTTTTGGATTCCCAATATTGTTATTGTAAGCAATTTCTAAAGACAAGTTTGCAAATTCGGTCAGTATAATACGTTCACCATTCTTAATATATCGATGATTCAATTCGCACTTTCTAGAATCTTCGATTATCTCATTTATGTATTCTGTACAATAACCTTTTGCAGAAAAGGATCTTATTTATTGTTTATAACTTACCTATGTAGGATGGGAGTGTAACGCAAGCAGGGCCCGGACTATTATATTCGGCTGCGATAGGCCCACGTCGTTTTGTTGGTGTCCATGGTCTTTGCTGGAATCCACCCATACTGCTTCTTATTATTACTATGGAGAACCTTAAAAGTAAAAACAAGTTCTTTAATATAATATTATAATGATAAAGAAGTGTCTATCTCCTAACAAATTTTATAGGTAACTGCTGGGTGTCCCGAGCTATTTGCAAATTTAAATACCGATAAGTCGAACGTGGGGTGGGAAGTTTATTATGCAAACAAGCCCCGTTGGTACCAGAAGGTGCTTGGATATTCGGAAGCTTTAAGATTATTCTAGAGCTTTGATGTAGCTTGACTGAAAGCAAGCTGAAAGGAGACGGAAACGCGAGGCATGTTTGCCTACCTGTCATTTAGAGGCGAATCGATCAAATTCCTACGATTTTATTCCCTCGGTGAGTGGGTTAAATATTAAATTGGTGGTGGTGGGTAAGGTTATATTTTAGATAATAATCATAGGAGCACCTTCAAAATATTCTACACAAGAGGGATAAAAGGTAGGTACAGCCACTATTCCGGAATGAAGTATAAATAATTTTGACGTATAAGAATCCTGGGCTATTGGGGAATCGTTTATGCAGGCCACTAACCCCAAACGTTCAAGCCAATCCAATTATGCGCGCGTTTATATTGAAGGTTTAAAGGGGGAAAACGATTTTGTTTTTCCTATATAAAGAAAATTGCTAACTAGATTTTTTTTTTTTTTTGAAATATATCTTACTAATAGGTTTAATATACGTTTCCTTATCAATTCTTTTCTTTCGGTACACTAACTATTTTCTAGAATGTCCAAAAACTTTTGTTTTAAATTCTACATTTTTTTAAATAATACTGATTGTGAAATATCAACAGTATACTAACAGCTAGTCGCTTAATAATCCTAAAATTTAAACGATTGATTAAAGTTGATCATAAGAAACGTTAACTCCGACAAATTTCATTTAATGAAACGGCTACTTAAATATGTCTTATGTTTTGTTGTTAACAAAGTACCCAATATATTAAAACGCAACGTTATCATAGAACTTTTGAGAGCAATCAAGGAAGAAAAAAATTTAATAAATCGCCTGCAACTTTCTCCTATAAATTATAAAACCAATTAGAGGAAATAAAAAATCAAATATGGTAATCTATTAGAACTTATATCATGTCTAAGTTGGCTAACTCCATCAATCACTGTCATTATTTCTATTATTCAGTCAAAGTGATTTGGTAGATACAGCGGAAATGCTAATGAATTAGTTAAAATACCGAAATACTTAAGAAACTGGTTGGAGTACCGCGCGTCAAATCAAAACAACATTTAAACGCTTTCATGCAACTATCATTCGTCATAGCGCTACCTAACTGACGGTTATAGCCAAGCTACGAATGCGAAAGCCTAAACAAGGTGGTGGATATTTCTAAGAAACATCTTATTCATAAGCGGCCTGTTAAGATTTTACTAGACTTTAATATATATTTGCATTTAATTTAATTAATGAGTGGTAGTATTTCTATCAATTCAAGCATCTACATCAATTAAATGTGGTTATCTTCCATCAAACAATGATAATAAACCCCGCCACTGTACAATTTCACTAAGTTACTAAATTAGAAAAAGTAAGAAAAAAGTATAGCTATTTCATAACTGACCTCGATGTAAGAAGTACTTATAGTGAATTTGATAGTTTCCTAACCATATACAGAAGAACAACAAAATAAATCCTAGGGACCCTATCTTAAACCAAGGCCCGTTAGTTTTTATAGGTTACATCAAAAGAGCAGTTGCTTAACCTCCCTTTGATACGGAAGAGACGAAACAAATACGTCAGAGGACGACCTGTCGACCTATTTGCTCTCGCTTGCACTCATTGTTGTGTAAAAAACGTCAGTTCTTGTCAGAAGTAACTGCATTAATTAATTAATCGCTATGTTGTTCTTTTTTAGCAAGATCGTAAGCTTTAAATTTGAGAGTTGCCTTTTGTTGCTATTATAGTTACACAAGATTAATAATTTTGTTTTGTGTATGATATTGCTGTTTAAGAAATTTAATAAACGGAGAAATTACCTCGAAGCTTGAAGCCTAAAGGTGTTATCTTTGGTAATTGTGCTTTTTATTAATGCTAATGCTAGGTGTTGTATTAACAAAACATAAAATACTATAAAAGAATGAACAATAATAATAATACTATGAATAATAAACATTTGTCGTTGGTTTCTCATTTGAAAGGTGGAATAACTTCGGTGGTTACTTTTTTCAGAGCAAGGTGAATAAATTGGATTCTTTGTTGCCTAATTAACAATATGTTTAAATGGACAAAATGAATATTGAGTGATACCTAGAAGCCGAAATAATTTCTTTCTATGAAATGAATAATTAAATAAATGTTAGTTTCTTTAAGTAAGGCCTAAAGTAAACTATTTAATAAGAATAAATAATGTAGCTTTTAAAAACTGTGATACAACGTGAAAAACCTGTGTCACAGAGACGGGTGCCATTCAGCAAATGAATATAAGTGACATAGGATGGATGGCCTTCTGACGTTCCGCGCGTTCACTGGCTAATCGTCACTGAGGCAACTTGTAAGGTTAATAAACCTTGACCGTAAACAAACTACTTTACAGTATTTTGGAGTTTTGTCAGTTGCTTAACAGTGCAGGTAACCGTTGTCATTTCTAACAAACCATTACGCCGAAAACATACTCTAAAGCAGGGGTATCAAACTAATTCTGGCCGCGGGTCTATTCTCGTTTTGCATAAATACACTTTTAAACTGTTTGTGTTGAAGAAAGATGAAGAAATTATTCAATGAACAAATAATGAAAAGTCGGTTTATGAAAATACAATAAACAATAAGAGAACATAGTAGATGGATCAAAACATGAAATTGAGAGGGTTCTTCATTGTCTACTATTTTAAAACAGCAGTGGGTGGATTGATGTGTATTTTTGTATTTACTACTAATAGTTAACAAATTAGTTGCAGGGAATAGTTATTGAGTTAATTTTTATTTCTTTGTAAACAGATTCGTATCTGTATTTTTCTACTTTTTTACTACTACTATTTTTCTACTACTCTGATAAAATAAAACTTAAATCTTGCCATAAATTAAACAAATCATTTTTTATCATTTTTGTTCAACTTCCTACTGCCTAGTATTAAATAAAGCAACACACGATTTGATGATAAATATACACACAAATACACATAATATAAATATTTCTTGTATATTTTTAAATACTACTGACGTAAACATTAATAATCACAAATGTTATTAACCCTTTAAAGACAATTTGCTCATTGGATCGACATTGATTACATTTCAAACAGCATGTAGCATATTAGTTCGGAATATGTTGTATAAAATATGATTTATATTCAAATTACCTAATTATTTATCTTTATATTTCTAATATAGTTCTAACTTCTAACCGGAATACTTGTGTTAAGAATTTCATGTTATTTTACACAGACATTTCTACTATGCCAATTGTACTCTTTATATAATTTTTAATAATAATGTTTCGTATCGAAAATTACAGTTTACTCTTAATATTTTCTCATGATTGAAACCTTGCTATGGGCACGTATTCTTCGAAATTTCCCTTAAATAATCTATATTATGATTATATTTTGTGTAAATAATCCTTTGTACAATATTGAGTTTCGTAGAATTTCAAAAGAATTAAGTGCTAGAATTGCAATAAATTTTATTTGGTTGACAAAGTCCATGCCGTTTCAAATTTCCAAAACCTATTACCTACATTACCTATTACCAAACCCCACTTAAAACTACAGAATGCAAAGCAAAAGTTTACTCTTCAGAGGAAGTTAAGCTTCAACTATCGAGACGAACGCTTCGCGTTCTGCAATTCCTAGGCGGATCGCCCCTCGCGGGTCGATACACGGAAAGTTTGCCAGTGTTCCGTCAACAAACTTAAAATGCGATTGCAGAGTTTTAATGTATAATTCCATATAGTAATGTAGGTCTAACTAGAGACCAGATTAGGGAAGGAAATTTCTGATAATTCCGTGTTGTGGGCCTTGTTAGAGATCAGTTTTTGTGCAAAGAGTTTATTTAATATAGCTTTCGTGTTGTAATGTCGGTCTATGTTGATACCAGTATTTGTGTACAGATTCAGCTGCGGTTTCTCTTTGTTTTGGAAATTAAATTAAATTAAAGGGGTTGAATTGTGTGACTTCGTGCATTTCGAGGGCATGGAGAATTTGTCTTTGCAGGGTCATACCATTTAAATAGAATGTTCTTCTAGAGAGCTTATTTCAAATATTAAATATTGTAAATACGCAGAAAGTGCTATTAGAAGAAAGTACTATTAATAAATTAAGCACAAACAACTTTTTAAATCATTAATTAGGCGCCGTTAAAGTTAAGAAAAATAAGAATAATGAAACTAGTTAATATTAGAAATAATTGCAGCTTTCGAAGATATGATTTAATGTAAAATTGTTCGCAATTCAAGTATTTCCCCGCAACATTTCCTTCATATCGCAGTGTTAGTGATATTTTGTTTTGTGTGATTCTTGGGCTTTTGATTTAGTGAACTAAGCATCTATTTGTGAGGTTATTATGAAATAAAGAATTGCTGGAAGAGCTGCTACGAAAGGATTAATGTCACACATGTTTTATGTGTTTACAAAGGTTTTCTTGAAACTTTTTTAGTTCATAACGAAAATTAGATTGTTTCTACATTAGAAACTTTACGGAAAATGTTTTTAGAATGGGATCCCAAAACTAAACTTGAATGTATGGAATAATAATGCAAGTAGATTTTCTTATTTGCCACCATTATGATTGTTTATATTATGCAACAGATATTTTTTATTTATTTACTTTATTTACTTAAAATTATAAAATACATACATTTGAAAGCTTTTTTGATAATTGTTCATTTTTTCGATTGTTTGCGATCAACGCGAACATGGATAATTCTATTATAAGCAAATGATATATTTAATTATAAAGTTTATCTAATTTGTTACAACTTATTAACAATAATTACTTAAACGTCACCAAAACATTGTACAGAGTATTCCCTTAGGAAATTCATTTCACTGATGGCTCCTTTTTTTATAGAATACCCTGTATAAGTGCAAATGCATTTAAATTGTATATGAAATAATTCTGGATGTATAACTATTCTTGATAACATTTATTGATATACGTATCTGCAAGTGGTGATGCTGTGCCATGAAAAGTTTTTACTAAATAGGATATACGGAGTGATAATGAGACCAGCGCAAAGCTGGAATCTACGAGTCAAATTACGTCTCCGACCATGCTGTCAAATTTTCACTACATTTTTCTTATTTTCAATTTTCTTATATTTTACAGTGTCATAAATAAATAGTTTATTATTTATTAATTATTATTATTATAAATGATGAATATCGTTAGATTTATAATTAAGGGTTCTATAGCTAATGGAAAAATGG
Organism: Agrypnus murinus; assembly: GCA_929113105.1. Taxonomy (NCBI): domain Eukaryota; kingdom Metazoa; phylum Arthropoda; class Insecta; order Coleoptera; family Elateridae; genus Agrypnus; species Agrypnus murinus. The sequence goes on from OV816029.1 coordinate 100,171,636, forward strand.
CACATTTAAAAAGATGATTTTGTATGTAGAAACTTGAATTCTTTCATGGAACACTTACTATTGATCTAATGATGAAATTACTGTTTTATGGTTTACTAGAATAAATTAGAAAAGTTTTTATCCAAATCATGTTAAAAGAAAAAAATAAAATTGAAAACGGGATGAAAATTTGGCAACATGCTGGGATTTAATTTGACTGGTATTTATAAAAAAAATTAAATGTATAGGGTGTTACATTTAAAAACCAAGATACCGGAAGTTGGTTATTTCGTCATTACATTTCAATAAACCTGAAATTGTATCTAATATCTATGCATAAAATTTAATAGTAAGCTTGAAATTAGTTCCATTATCGCCCAGTATCACTAAATAGGCCACTGTTTTATTTAAAAAATATTTTACCGTTGACATTAATAATCTTACTAAATAGTACCGTATTTGAAATAAATTATTTTAAACCTTTTAAATTTTAATAAATCCAAATTAACTAACTCTCCATATACGGATGTACGGCCTGCGCGAAATCAAAATATCCAATTTGTGACTGTAGTCCTGTTATGCAAGCGCAATATAAGGACTTTGAGTCAACATAAAAAAGTTGCAAAATATTTATGAGGTTGTCTGAAATCGTTTAACACAATCAACATCATCAGTTGCAAACAAGTAATTTATACATTTAAAAAAGAGATTTTTCTAATAATAACTACATTCAATCCCAACTGGTCAATTATTTAAACATCTTAAGAATTTTTGCAACTATTTATTAAATAATGTAGTTTGCAATGAACTGGCGCCTTGTCTAGTAGTTATTTAACTAGCATTTCACAATCACTACCATATACGTACACTATGATCTAGTTTTCCGCCATTTAACCGCACTTGCACCTGAAAATTCAAAACAGCTCCTTGTGTTAACACTGTTTTCCAAACACTACTGAAGAAAAATTGCACCAGCTTATCATTTAACAAAAAACAAACGGGGATTTTTTTTTGTTTTTGATTAAATTAATCTAATCATTTCAAGGTTTTGTTTATTAGAATAGTAACAATCCGCCAGTTAGTATAAATTTTACTGCCATCTAAGGTATAAAAACTAGTTTCTTTCTTCACGGTTTATTTTTACCGATGATCATTCATTCCATTGGAACAAAAATCTTAAATTGCAAGGTATACCACCTAAAATAGTAGCTCACCGAATGATTAATTTGCACCAAATGGTGATTGTAAAAGCGGAAAATTAATGTATAAGGAAAGAATTTTAAATAAAAACATGAGTTCATTATAGTTTTTTAGAAATGAAGTCATAGTTGCTTGGCAATTATTAAATATTTCTGATAATAGAAAAATTCTGTGTTATACGTTATTATGATAACATTATGTGTCCTTCGTCATTGGGTATTATTCAATAGCATAATATTATGGTTCAAATGTTCGTTTAAATAAAGAAATACATGACGAGACATAATTTTATTCGATTGTTACAAAATATATTGTTATTTTTATATAGCAGTGGCGTGCCTACAGAAACCAATTTCAATCCGTTACGTACAGTTGATAGATTCAAAATGTTTAAACTAACCCTAGAGCAATCGCAATTTTGTACATTTTAAGGGATTAATATTGAAGCACCTTGGATGCGAAGTCTTTATACGGCTTATGTTTTTAAAAAAGTCGTTCTACTCTTTGAAATACGAATCATTCAAAAAATTCTTTAGCTAGATTATGTCCTGTACATGAAAATTGAAAATTGAAAGGTTATGCTTCCATAGACGTAATTAGTTCTAAACAATCATCCGGTTTATATTATCATATATCACCGATTTCTAGCACTTTGTTACCATTCGAAACGACTGTATAATATAATTAACTATATAAAGCAAAATAACGGATTACATGGAAAATACACATACATTCTGTTTTTTTATTAGAGCATAAAGAAGTAAATATTTTATTACGATCGTCAAACATAAACATTGGTCTGACGTCATTACTGTTATCACAAGAATACATCGGTTTATGATCAGTTAAAATTGCGAATACATCATAAAAAGGCTTTTTTAACTCGGAGTTTGCATTAACACTTTGTAATAATTCAAAAAATGTAGTCATTAAAAAAATATTTATTAACAAATATTAGTTAATGTTTGCATTTTTTATATAATAAAATAGAATTGACGAAGAATTTAAATTTAGTGATGTTTCTAACAATATGGGTTTTTGTTTGTTCAAAATTTGGAGGAAAAGTTATTTTTCGCTACTAAAAATTACAGAAAAAAGAAAAAAAATGAGAAAGCTTAAACCATAAAAAAATACTTATATTACAGAGCAAAATTAACCAAAATAAATCTACTTACCTACAAACAAAAATGAAATATTAAAAATCCTTTAAAACAGGAAAAATCCTAACAGGTATGCACTCGTCGTAGTCGTCACACTACAAACCTTCCCGGTGTATACTTTTCTAAAGTCGTTTTGATAAATGTGAAAATGAGAGCTTTCAGAGACCTTTGTAAGTCCCTCCCAATACGTGCAGGCGTCACGGGTCCCCACATCTCAGGGGGAACCCACCTGTTGACCATGTTTGACCATCTACGTACGCTCGTTTTACACCAACGCAAAAAATAGATCGGTCTAACAACTGATTGCTGTTGATTTGAATATAATGCACCTACATTGTCTATAATTATAATTTTTTTCTTTCTAGACTTATTAAATGACTCGTGTGGCGTTTGGGTGGTGATTTGACTAGTTGAAGTCCTTCGTTGAGGTAAAAAAGAAATTCATATTGAAATTGCTTTAATTTCTTTTTTTTTAATTTTTGGCATTCAAGAACGCGAAAAGGAATTTTTCAAGTAACCGGAAGTCGAGAAAACTGTATCAGTATCAAATTTTGGATTTGTTCAAACTTAAAGTAAAATTAAAATAAATTATGGCAAAGTATTTAGCATATAACCAATAAGCTAAACATTCGTGTTAAAAAAACATATAAGTGAGAGTAAATTAAATTTTCTATTTAAGATTTACCATAGAAATCACATTAATTATAACATATTAATTAAATTAATTATATACATTTACATTTTAATTAAATAAATAAATATAATTCAAGCAGAACATACGGATTTCTTTCATTAAATGCACTCTTGTGTATTATTTTTCTATTAGTATAGAAAATGTATTTATTTATTTATTACGGCCAACAGATCTTGCATTAACAAGACAAAACAGATTAATCCATAGAAAATGTATTAATTACATTTGAGTAAAGTAATAATTTTTGTTAAATCAATACTTGAAGTTCAAAATTTACAAAAGAAATACAAATAGACGGTATTTGAATCTAACAATTACCCATTTAATTAATATGAGCCATGATTAAAGTAACTACTTGACAGATTACAAGATATATGCTTTTTAATATGTAAGCTATTAAAAAGTTTAACAATTATAATTTAACGTTTATTTTTAAGAGTTTCGTTAAGCCATTTATTCTCGAAGAAGAAAAAGGCAAAATGTATTGAGATGATATCATTTGTTTAGTTTGTAACACATTAAGAACATTTAATAGGCTACGATAGGCTCCGGAAGCTTTCAAATAGTCAAATAGCACTTATACGTAATATTCATGCAATAAAAAAAGATACTATAAGAATAGATACTCATGCTAGTATATTAGTTTTATTCATGCTTAAGGATACATGCTCGGTTACAGATAATTTTATCACGTTAAAGTAGGAAAATAGGAGTACGATTGTCTTAATACACATCTAACCTCACTTTATAAAAGGTTTATAAATATAAAAAGGCATATCAATCAGTTAGATTGTTTTTGTAGTAAAACATGGTTTATGTATAATCCATGTTACATGTTCAGGATAGTTTATCCATTTTTTTTTTGAGGATTTTATCTTTCCTTCTTTATATGGAGTTTGACGATAATTAACGTAGAAGAGAATTTTCTTGATCCTACTAAGTTGAACCAGTTTCGGGAAAATATTTCACTGTAATATCTATAACAGTACATTTAACTTACAAACTCCTGTATTTGAAAAATTTGTGTTAATCTTTGTGAAGGTATTGGCTTTGCTGATATGCTTAAATTTTTCCAAATATTGATTTTAATATTTTACACCGTTGTATAAATGCAGGCACTTGGAGTACTGTATTCTGGACAAGAGTGAGTATATTTTGATTTCATTTATGTTGTCATTTGTATGGGAACTTGCGAAGCATCGTTTGACCTTAAAAACGTGTACACAGATTTTTTACTTAATTTTTTCTTTTACTGTAAATATTTTTCTATGTAAACTGCATATGTATGAGTTAGCTTGGGTAGCTATGTAGTCATTCCTTGTATAGGCATAGCTGGAGTTAATGAGTTTTCATTGTAATTAAGTTTTAATGAGATTTTTAGCCGTTGGTCGTTTTCGTTTATTTTCTCAGTTATTGTTTATTTTAGACCATAAGTGTGTTATATTGTTTTAATTGTCTTTTCGCCAGCTACATTTCCGTCTTTAGATTTAAGATTAGTGCTAATTATGAACACATATTCTTCGTTAGCGACGTCATGATATTTTGATGAGCGATTGTTTTGAAAATTTGTGTTGTTTTTCGATTGTTTTGGTGAAACCTATATAAGCTCCGGGGAAAACGCATTGGGAGTGTCCATGTTCGACTCCAGACCAAAAATCTGCAAAATAAAGTAAGGTTAAGTGATAACCACGTTTTTTTTGTAAACAAACGACAATTTTTAACAAAGTGTTTATGGAATTGAATAGTTACCTGAACATTTAAATCAAAGAAGATTTATTTTCGTTCTTCAACAATTATATGGAATTGTGAACGATTTATTTAAATTAAATCAAGAAGATTTATGTTTATTTAATCATTGATTTGGATAATTCGACTTGAATGGATATTAAAGATCAGTTGTTGTATTGAAGCTGTCTTGATTACCGATAATACAATAGAAGATACATTTGAGTGGATTCATTGACTTTTATATACAAGGTAAATCGAGAATAAAAGGATTTGGTTCACATTAGGAACAACAAAATCATAAGGACAATTGTTTTTATAAATTCAGAATTTATTTTTCTTATTTGAGAGTGTTTTCAATAACAAAGTTGTACCATTTAAACAATTTCAATTTGTTTATTCACAAAAATAATTAATTTTTCGTTAGATAAATTTATTTAGCAATTGTAAATATTTTTCTTATTTGATAAACTTATTTGATGTCAGTTTGTTCAAATGGACACCAGTTACAACTCTCATGTCAGGTTGGTACCTAATATTTAACACATTTAAACAAGTTCAAGAAAGATTTTCCATTTTTTAACTTTCCTGTTTAAATATTTTTTTATTTTCTCTTTTAAAATAGATTTTCTATTTATCATAATAAAAATAAAGATCTGTGTTTCAATTTATCTATGTGTTTATTTATTTGATGTTTATGCAAGCATCCATTTGTTTTTTCACATACAGAGTTTAAGTTTGCTGTTGTCCAGTTGCAGAAGTTCAAGTGCATTGGTAATAAGTTTCTTTGTCCAGATACAGGAATTAATAAGATCAATGTAAATTTTTTATCTCATGCTCTATCGAATTAAACCTGAGTCAGCCTATTTGGTTAAAAGCAAATTTGGGTGTTATTTAAAATTTCTTTATTAAAGCTAGCCAAAGTAATTTTAACATCATTAATTTATTTAATTTTTTTGATTTAAATAATAACGTCTCAGTATTAACGGCCTAAAAGAATATCTGTGAGTGTTCACAAAACCGGAAGTCCTTGACGTATCTTCGCCAAAATAACATTATTGTAATGACAGGGGGAAACCCCTATATACGAGCGGCGAATTTGCGAGAAGCTTTCGTCGCCTTCTACAGTAGTTGGAGCTCATGTGGGTAGTATATGACGTATCGACCGCCGCTCTTTCTAGTACATTCTCGATACTTCCGTATGGATACATAAGGGCTGCCGCAAAGAAAGAGGAATTATTATTGTTCAACCGGTGAATTGAATAAGTTCTTTTTGTAATTAGTAGTCAAATATCAGTGAATAAATAAATGTTGTATTAAAAATAAATAGTCCTTAATTAACCTACTTTAAGTTTGTAAATATCTAAGCATTTAAGTTCGTTGACAGTTTGTAATTATAGAGTTTGTAATTAGTGTATGTAAATAATATTTCTCTTGTTAATAGACGATTAAACAGCATTTTTGGTATGTGGTTCCGATCAAAAACCCCAACGGGAAAAAATCGAAAATCGGTGATTTTTACTGCAGGTTCTCAAAGTATACTATTCACAAGATGTGCTTTGTTGAACGTTCTGCTCGTTGAGAGTTTTGATAAAAACCTCATTAAACTACAACATATTTTATCGTCAGCTAATTCCATCTAGAGGCATCAGATTAAATTGCTTTAAATAAAAAGTTGATGTTTACTGCATTATCATAAATTATCAGCACTAGTTATGAGGTAGGTATTTGAAATTAGTTCTTAGCAATTACCTAGGATTCAAGACATGGGCATGAAGGATCCCCTTCCTTCTACTTTGGCTGTCACTTTCTAAATGATACTTTCAAGTCCTCTTGTCTTTCACTTTTTGACTGCTTGTTTAAACGTGAATGGCCTGGCCATTTACTTTTAGGACCTTACCTCGATGAGTGAGGCACACCAAGCTGTATTTTTGTATTTTCGTGACGTGATTATATTAGCATATTTACATTTTGAAAGCCTGTAGATATACTTAGTTGGAACTTTGGATGAGGACCTCATAAACTTTCAGCTAATTTCACCTAAACCCATTTTGCATAAGAAAGACATGGGTTGCTTTGAAGCATTCTCGGGAGTTCCTCAAGGTTCCAACTTAGGATCCTTATTATTTTTAATAATGATAAATGATCTTCCTAAACCTATTTCTTTTTCCGGGTATCAGCTCTTTGCAGATTAGTTTAAGATATTCTAAGCGTTTAAATCATCTGAAGATTGTAATGAATTACAATCAGAGCTAGTTAAAATAAACGTATTGACTTTGATATTAACAAATGGTAGTTGTATTTTCTGACACAAGCATGATCTCTTATCTTGATACCTTTATAATTACTTTTTTGGTACAGTCCTTGAGAGGCAGACGTGTGTGAAAGATTTAGGGGTTATATCCTGATTTACATGGTGTTGTTAGAATTTCTCTAAGCCTGATAAATTTAGAAATGCAATAGTCATTTGTTCTTATTTATGTAAACTGGAAGCTGAAAATGATTATGTACATAAGTAGCTACGTCCATATGGATTTGATCACTAAACTTGCATGGCTTATCGATTGTTCTAACAGTACTAGTATATGTGTGACTTCTTTAAGCTTCTTACGGATTCAGTTCTTGTTTACCACCTGTGCTTTCTCCCATTTGAACTTATGGTCTTAACTTCAGGCATGTCCTCCGATTTTGAATGTCTTGTAGTCTACTCTTTAGAAACCTGCCTGTTTTTCCTAAGTTTTCTCTACCGCATTCGCATGAGACGTTATAGGCAGAATTGTTTGTTCCCTGATTTTCGTTATCGAGAACTTAACGTCTGGGTGGTATGTTGAATTCATTTTGCGATTTTTCGAATCTAATCGGGAACTTCTCGCATATAGGGAATGACTAGACTATCTAGACTATTGTTGGATTTCATTTGGAATGCTAGGGTCGTTCTTTCTCCTCCTCTCCTCTCTCGTCACCATTCTCTTTCTTTCTTTGGCCAAACTATCTTCTTGTGTTAACAGATGGTCTTCCCTTTATTACATAGACTTTGATGGGCCTCTCTTTATAATTACTCTTATAGTAGTTTGAGTCGCAATGTAGATTTTTTCCTGTATGGATAGCTTTTTTGTATACGTCTGTTTGGAAGTTTTTCCATCTTTTAAGACCAAGACATCCAAGAACTTTAGTTGTTTGTCAGACACAACCTGAATTTAAATGAATTTGATCGAAGGAGTGTGCCTATTGAGAGAGTTTAAGACGCTATCCAGAAACCTTGGCCACATGTGACCATATCACGAAGTTATCGTTGACATATATTAGCCACAACTTGGGTCGCATTGCGACTAACTAGCCTATTATTTCGTGCCAAAACACTTGAACCATGATTATCTTACACATTATAGGGTAGAGTGGGTAACTCATCGCCATACCAAATTCCTGCTGTTAGAATTTGCTGCTCAAACGGAAGTATGTTGTAATTATAGTAAATAAATCTTTAATAAACAACAGAATTATAAGTCTTTAATTTTGATTTTGTCATAATCAACCTGTTAATGAAATTGAATTCTTATGATTGTGGTTTGTATTGATTCAACAATTGTTGTGAAAACAAGTTGTATGGTTTATTTACTTCCAATATGAAGGTCTAGAATGGATCGAAAACATTTTAAAAAATTTTAAAAATGATTGACTGCAGTCAGAGATTGAAGAATGAGTGTTTATTAATTCCTAAACAATTTTTAGGACAATTTTAGTGATTTTATGACAGAAAGTGAGAATCTATGAGCGAGAAGAAATATGTATATTCCAGAGTTTTCGGTTGTTAATTTTGATTTTAATTTTGATCTTCTATTACTGTTTATGAAAATATGAAGATTCTTTTTAATATACTTAATAGTAAATCGGTGAATATTTTTACAAGTTGCAAATAGTATATTACACACCAAGGGACTACTCGTAAAGTGCCTCTTTTAATTCCGAAGGTAAATCACCCGAGGGATTCGTGGTATATACGCCTATTTTCTGCACTCCTTTGAGATAACATTACATTATTTGAGAAAGAAAGTTAAAAATGGTTAAAATTTAATTGCATACTTATTCGCTAAATAACTTTAACCATCAATCAACCAACCCATCGAGTGACTCTTCCACTCCCGAGTTACTCACTTACCTCCGGGTTTCCACATGCCATGAATCTTACCAGATTATCGACCATAAAAATCTGCGTTTTTAATTCATATATCATAAGCTTAATATATCAAATTTTCTAAAAGGAATTAAATAATAACAGAATTAATTTAATTTAACGACATATTGGCATGATGTTTGACATACGAAAAAAGCAATTAACCCACTCTATAATTTTCAATAAGCTTATTTATGAAATTTCAAAGCGACACGTTAAATGGGTTGAATACCTCATTATCAAAATTAAAACTTTGAGTGATTTGTCTTTTATGAAGTTAAATATGGTTAATTATAATTTACATGCGCACTAGTACACTATAGTTAGATAAAACTTATCTGAAGAACTGATTTTTCCATAGAATTTAAATTAGAACTTTCCTTGTCCATTACAGACGTAGGAAACAATTATCTGATTTTTCAATTTAAATGAAGTTCAGGTCAAAGCTAATATAAGATTTAACCTAAAACAGACAAGGTGTTTTGTAATGAGGAGGTACAGTATTTACTACCTTACCTTAACAATTAATAGAAAAAAAATGTGTCTTCAGGTTAACAAGTATTCATCAGTTGTAGTTTCTTGTATTTCAGAATTTGACAGCTTTTGGTTAAATAATTTTAGTGGAAGATTGTAAAGCTGCTTCTGTACCAGAATATTGTTAGTATCTTAAATGTAGGAGCTGCTTTTTATTAATGATATCAGATAAACAACATATAATTATGTTGCACTTTTGGATCGTACATTGAAATACTATAATTGGCTTGAATTCTCATGCTGTTGATGTCTCAAATTATGCAAATAATGTTCGTTAAGATATAATGTTTAAATTTGTGAAGATAGGAAGGTCTAAAAAGGTATTTTTAAGTAATTAAGTTAATGTAGTTGTTTAAAACTAGGTTCTATCGACATTCAAAGAAGGCGGCCTTATTTTGTAATGAAAACATAAGTACAATATACCATTAGATTGGAAATTTTCATCTATAAGATTGTATAATTAGTTTTTGTGTTAAATAAGGTTTATAAACAATAATTTGGTTATGTTAAATAGACTTGTCAAAGTTTCTTTTGTTTCATGCAAACATTTTATCACATTGTTTCTACAAAAAGATATAAAAGCAAGGTTATTTTTGTAACAAACTCTCTTCTAATCTCACCTTTCAAAAAGTGCACATCTGTTGTAGAGCATAAATAAATTTAAGGGCATGTTTATAAAAAAATGTAAACAAATCAATGTCATATATTTTGAGGATAATGTTATTTTTGTGAAACGCCAGTGTTTGAAATTTAAGAAAGTTGGTAAATCTAAGTGATTATGTAAGAAGTGCTTCAAGTTAATCAAGTGTTTAATCTATTCTTTGATAGAAATTTTATTAACTGCTAATACAGGAAATCGTATATGGATTATAAATGGATTTTAACTTTAATAAAAAAAATAATTTACTTACCTCTATTATACAATTAAATAAATTTGGAATTCCAATTAGTAAAGCCCTTTATGTGGAAATATTTGAAAGAGATCGTTGACACACTTTCTTGGTCGAGACAAATGAAAGCAAAGAGCTGATATATGGGAATTTATAAATATAAAGTTGGCAATCTTGGCGGCAAATATTTAAAAAGGAATTATATAAACGTGAGTTTTTAATAGTAGTTAATTTTATATTTAGTAATTAAGAAATATGATGATACCTGAAGTATTAATCTCCAAATAAAGAATACTGAACTATTTTGAGATTATTATAAAAAATTTAATGAGGATTAAAGGATAGAATTTAGTAATTAAACTTTTTATACAATTTTATTTAAATATTTAGAGATAAATTCATAATTAAGGAGCGTTAATATTTTTTTATTTCACAAAGAAAAACTGGGTTTTCTGGTATATATTTTCAATTTTTAGTCTGTTTCGTTTTTTATTATTTGGTATTTGTTAAATTTAAAAAAATAAAGTTGTATTATTATTATTTTGTTTTTATATTACTGTGTTCCTAAATATAAGACTTTAGTTATTTAGTAAAGCGATCCGCCTGAGAGAGTCTCAATTTGTGGAGTGTTAGACTTTTCACAAAAGCCGGAGCATTTACTTCAATTAAACGTAAGCAAGTAGTAGTGAGTTGTGGATTTCATCTTTGTTACGATAGCATCTCTGTCTGTGACGAACGATGACATCTATAACGTTTTGACATTACAAAATTACAAAAGTGAGGTTAAGGTACTTCTGATATGAGCAGTGTTATAATTCCCACGCACTATTTAATTTATATAAGAGTAGTATTTGCTGTTCTTCATATTGGCCATAACAAATACATTTTTATTGGGATTTGGGTGTGGACTAATAATAAGTAATCAACAAAAAAGCTCTATGATTAACAATAATTAAATGTAATTCCCATCCTAAATATCGGCAATTAATTTTTAAGTGCTTTATAAATTAAATTAGCTCTTCAGTCTCTCCTCAATCACATATGTGCAGTTGTAATTCTGTTATTGTATGTATTATTGTATCTGTATTGTATTGTATCGTTCTGTTCACACAAGAAGGGTACATATTAGAAACTATATCGAAAGTTGTTCTGTGTTGATCTTTAATTTTGAATTATTTCTATCCATGAGATTTTACATCATTGTACTTTTAAAAATGTTTAAATCTGAATGAGAATGAAAGGCATTTAATGTGACCATCTGTTAACACAAATAAACATAAATGCAGTTTATTTCTATAAAAAGTTAATACACATAAAAACTGAACTGTAATGTTTTCTTCCTGAAATGCCGTATATGGGATAAACCTTTTTTAACTTCTGCTAAACTAGGTACGTAACTGATTACATTATATAAAACTGCTACTTTATCGCAGGACTTATTAATGTAGTTATTTGTGAATTTATTTTTATGCGAGTTGATAACAGAAATAAATATTTTCAACCAGTCAGTTTTTTTCTATAATGTATTGCGGTGATCTATGAATGAATAATAAAATAAAATACAATATCCACAGTTCCAAATATAAACATAAATTATATACGGTGGATTTAATTAAGAAAACACCACAGATATTCTTTATTCCTCTCAGCTAGCTCAGGTTTGCTCAGTAAAGCATAAATTATTTGAATTGCGAGACTCTTATTTACTTTTATGCCTGGAAAAAGGAAAAACTTATATCGTAAACACTAAAGCTCCTGCAAACTGGACAACTAAACTCTAAATTTAAAAGAAAAGAATGCTGGATGTTTGTATTAACATCAATTAAACACATATGTAAAATTGAAAACACAAAAACTTGATTAAACAAACCAAAATAAAAATCAAAGTAGAACGTCAAAATAAAAATGAAAGTGTTTCTCCAGATAATACAAATGTTAAATTGAGAAGTGCCTTCTCAGGTTTGCTCAAACGTTATAAATAGTAGTAGAGATCTGACATAGGATAACTACGGTCATTCGTTTGAACAAACCAACACAAATAAAATTTGTTTACAAATAAAAAAAAATTATTTATTCAATGAAAATAAATTTTATGAAAAGAAAATTAAAATTGTTTTATTTAACTGAAAACAAAAAAATTCTGAAAAGAACTTAACAAACTAAACCAAATAATTTAATATTTAAGGATGAACTTTATTAATTAAATATTATTTATATACTCAACAAAGATTATTTATTTTTAACCAACCTGGTACGTTATAAAACAGTTCCCTTTTATCTGAAAATCCTTATAGTGGTAACACTGCGATAAAACCAAACAGCTGATTTCTTGTTTATAAAATCGATACGTAAATCGATGAAAAGAAATAAATTCACTTGAATTTATTCAAATTAATCACTTTCACTTTTAATAATAGTTGCACAATACTAATATCTTCTTTCAATCTTTATGAAAATGTTCAGGTAACACTTCAATTTGTTTTTAAAAACTTTGTTTATACAATGACATTTGCGTCAAAACATATGGTTGACTATCTAACCTCAAAATTACAGATATTTTATCTGGAGCCGGGCATAGCTTCTGCCTTCAATGTTTTATCGACTAATTTTGTTCCAAATTGCCCCAGCTTATATACTTTCTGCCAGAACAATTGAAGTCTATGACACTTTTTCAAAATAAAAGAAAATCGAGCAACGCTCGTGACGTCACTAATCCGAACAGCTGTTTATGGATCAGCACTAATCCTAAATCTGTTGTTATAGGATTGTATCGCTTGAAACGAAGATCAATAAAGTATTATACATTTATGGTCCTAAAATGTATCGTACCGAAGATATTCAAGGAAAACGTTTGACAATGTACGAAACTCATTACGATCTAATTACATATACAATTTAGCAAATCAAGGTTCATCCTTTACAGAATAGCTACAGGAATACATGATATAGGTAATACAATTAATCTATTCATAGAAATATCTTTACAATTTAATATAAACATAATTTTTGCAGTACACAATGCAATAAATAAACCAATTATTGATGCTTATACAAATGCCAGCTTAAATATTGAGTCAATGTTAATCAAATTATGCATAAAATGTCCAGCATACACTAAGCACTTACATAAAAACAATGGTGAGGAAAAGCAGGATAAAAGCCTATAAGAGTCAGTTAACACGAAACAAGAGGATTCATACCTTCTTTAAATGAAGTAACCAGATATCTTCTAAACAAATTCAAAGATTAATTGTAATGTATCAGTCATAATAAGATTAACCTAATCAATCTATTTTCAGCTAATTAACAACATAAACTTGAATTGGTGTCGTGGAATATAGAAAAAATCTATCTAACGCTGAACATCGCAATGTATGAATTTCAACATGGAATTTACTTCCTCCTAACAAGTTGGAAACCCACCTAAAATGTAACATGGGTTGCATAAACATGATTACAATCAAACAATCCACCTAATTTATATCGTTTTTCTAAAATTGAAACCTATTATCATTATGCATGAAAAAGCTAGTTTGCATGAAATCTTTATTCTTAAGTTTTTGATTTAAGTATTAATGAACCTAACTGTGGTCCTATCTATAACTTTTATTAATTATGTTTATGACATGGCATGTCCAGATTTTTAATTTAAAATCTGATATAAAATGTTTGTTTTTACGTTGACTAACTATCGTTAGTAAAATTTTCAAATCGGTGAAATGATTACACCGCAGTATAGTAATGCTATTTCACTGTTTACCATGCAAAAACCAGTCCGCCCCTAGTTTTAGTATTTATGAACTTGCAAGTTACAGTTATATTCGCATACATGAATAATATTGGACCCAATTACGAATTAAAAACGTTAATATGAAATGCATTAATTTGTATAAACGAGTACAAGGAATCTACAGATCATTACCTTTTTGTTAATATTGTCAGCAACATTTTAAAAATAATGCTAGCTTTAGCTGATTGTCTTTGCATGAAAAAGTAACTCGAAGAATCTTCTACACTACGAAAGTACTACTAAAGTTTTATCGTTTGCGTCCGACTTTACAGTACGGACTGTTATGGCCAACAAAACTGACAAACATGCTCGAACAACACGGTTGTACAACTTTCAAACATACAATTTTTACAAGTGAATATTCTGTTATACCTTCTAAGTTATGTATTTAAGTGATAAACTTTTTTAGCGTGTGCCATTTAAAAGATACTTTCTGCTTGAGCTGTACCTATAATTTTTCTACCGCCTAAAATATATACTAACGATAGTTCGGCTAAGCTTGTCGACCGTCATCGTCTGCATATGCAGTAGTAAACAGTAAGTAGGGACGTATTAAATAAAATTACAATATTATTGTGGCAAGTAAATTGTGTAAAAACTGAAAACTCTTGTTATAATGATGGTAAAAGAGGAAATAGAATTGTGTGTAAGAACAAAATTAACTGACGCATTTGAATAATTAGTTTATTAATTTAAATTGGTACATACATAATTCACCATTTACAAAAGTTATAAAACTAAAGCTACTTGTTTTTGTTGTGTTTATTAAAAAATTCTTTATTATATTAATTTTGTATTTTGACGACTGTCTGCCAATAAAACATATTGTATATAAAATATTACTACGTTTCGCCTATCAATGTAGGATTTTTCAAGTATTTTTTATCAGTGAGAAGTTTTAGTTAAAAGTTATTGACCTGAAAATAAAACACATGAGTACATTTAGATTTGTGAACGTGTACAAATTTCTTTTTATTTTATCATAATAGAGATTTTTTTATTTTATTTGTTGAAAATTTAAAAGATCATTCTTTAGAATTGCGTATAATATAATATCCAACAAAAACTGTTTTAGTATAAATATCAAAACGTACCGTATCAGTTCAAACGATTTTAAATAACCAAAGTGTACAGGGACATTTAAAGATGAAATTCTTGTATAGGATGTAATGTAAACATATTTTTATAGGGATCATGTTACGCTTTGAATGGTTGACTTCATACACATCTAAAGAAATAGCTTATATAACAAAACGCAGACAATATACCTTAAACTTCGAATAGACTATTATTGCAATAATAACATAACTAGAAGATTCTTCTAACAAACGGAAAATTACAGCAATAGCCTCTTGGCAACCTTCATTTCATACGATACGGGGCCACTACACAACTAAAGTTATACGGCTCTGGCGTAATCAATGTGTTCGCTTGCGCGTATCAAGCATAACTGCTGTGTCTACGTCCCGCCAACGTCCAGAGAAACGGCTTTCAATATCTGCGAGAGCGGATAGCTACTGGTTATAACTATACTGTGGGGATACTATTGAGGACAGAAGGAATAAATGCTTCTATAGGTTTCTGCGATTCCATGAAAAATGTATACGTTTTGTCCAGTATAGTTCGTAGATTTCGCCTTCTCAGGGCAATTGTTTGTAATAGGTACATTAAATAAAGGCGATTTAATTATTTATATTATTAATTATTTGTATTATATTATTATTTATAATATATTTGTTGTAATTATATTGCTGCTATTTAAATTGACTAGTAAGTTTTTTTAAGAAAATTGGCAACATGCGGAGCAACAAAATGATAATGATCAAAGGCAGAAATAAACGCATTAGCTGATATTAGTAAAATATCGCTTATTCTTATATTTCTAATTAGAATTTTATTATATATTCTAAAATAACGACGACTTTTTATGATCACCACATTTATTAAATTGGAGCACTAGGGGCTTTTAAAACAGTTGTCACCTATGATGTGTTTATAAACCGATGTCAATAAAGTTGCATAAATTAAATTTCTCCGACATAGTCAAGTCATAGTCTACAGCTGGTAACACTAATATGAATTGATTAATATTAGATTGATTTTTAAATCTATAATATAGGTAACTGCGTTGTTAATATAAAAATTATTTAAACTGGAAATATTAAACATTATTAATTATAAAGATTGCACTAAAGTTAAGCTTTTTAAAAAGTATCCATTTTTGTCGTTTTAAAGTACAAATTATACACAACTTGGCGGTTCGCTGATCTTCAATAAATCGTTGTCATAAATCACAAAAATTAAGTAATTCTTGTACTACAAATAAGCAAATTACAAAAGCAGCTAAAACGGGTTTATTAATAATTTAATGTCCTTAAGTCTACAAAATTATTAGTCTAAACAATCCTATTAATGTTGCTTTAGACCCTTTAACTTGCGATTATTATCAGTACTCGCAGTTAATTAAGATACGTAATACGTTCTCATTTATGAAAATTTAAAGAAATAATTTGCAATTAAATTTGTAACTGTATTGTGTTGTATATTCCTCTAGGAGATGTCAACAATACTTGCATGTTGAATAAAATAGTATAATTATCTCTTTCTGCATCAGATAACTCGAATAGCAAGGCGTGTAATCTAGTTTTTAATGTTTTCAAGATACGTGTATGTGTTTATATACTTCACATGCATAAGTGTATGTACTACAATCGCTGGAACATACGGTATGTTAAAAAGATATACAGTAAAACTGCCTAAAGTGACCACCTTTGGGACTAACGCAAAATGGTCAATTTAAGCAGGTGGTCACTTTGTAAAGGTATTAATTCTTTATACACTACAATTTGCCCAAAACAGCCCACACTCATCAGCATTAAAAATATCCTCTGATTTAAAGCCCTTTGCAAACTCTGTAAAACGAATACGAAAATCACTTACTGTTGTAGGATCAATTTCATTTGTTTATTGTTTCCAGCCTTATTTTGTAGAACTCCATAATTTCATTTGCATCACCAACTAAACTTTTCTGGAAAATGTTGTTTCGTTTGTTAAATGATTCAAGCCAACCCGACGATGCTTTAAAATTAGGCAAATTTGACTGCTGAGCAAATTTTTAATGCTACTTCTTGTAACATTGGTCCAGAAAGTCTTGCATTTACACTGCGCATTTTTAAAAACCAATTTAAAGTTAATCAATTAACCACTTTAAATTCTGTTGAATGTCTTTTTCTGAAGGAGTCTATAAAGCATCTTCTGCGTAACCTTGTTGATATTCTAATTTTCTTTTTTTAAATATTATTTACTGTTATTTTGCTAATACCAAAATGTTCCGCTGGTTTTCTTTCACTGTGGTTTTTTAAAAACTCTAACAGCTTTTGTTTTTCTTGCAAATTTAGTTTTTTGTAAACTTTTTTGAAGTCATCTTGATAGCACTAATTAACACAATGGTTTCAATCAACAGATGAAACAAGACTGGTTTTAAAAAACAATTTTAAAACTATCCAAGGGTTACTAATGTGAACGTTTGCAGCTAATGAATTTCTCAGAAGCAGGTATAAAGTCTTAAAACTTGGAAATAACTGAAGCCAACTGGTCAGTATTAAGGGATTATGATGCATTCTTAGAAATTCTTTGAATGCAATTTACATGTACATGCCTACTTAAACTTTTAGAAGATTAGTTCTAACTGTTATAAGTAAGCCCTTCGCTAACGGTCACATCACACAAACATTTTCAAACAAATATTCGAGATAAATGTGGTCAATGGTCACAAAAGAGAAGTGGTCAGTTTATACAGTATAAATTACATTAAAGTAATGGGACTTTTGCAGGGACTGAAAAAAAGTGGTCAATATGACCAGAGGGTCAGTTTAAACAGGTGGTCAGATTTACAGTTTTTACTGTATGTATATTTCTCCATATGTTCTACATTATTGTAAACATTATGCATCATAGAAGAAGCGAAGTAAGAAAGACCCTTTCTTTTAAATGTCCATATGTCTACCTTATTTCCTTTTCTTTTATTGGCTTCTAAACCGCGTTTCCTGAATCCTTCCATTAATTTTCTAACCATTTTCAATATCCTATACTTTGCTGTAGTATACTCATTGAGTTTCATTACAAAAGAACAATACCCATTTAGGGATTATAGCTTAATGTAAATTAGAGAACCTTGCAAAAATCTCTGGGCGCCACTGGGTTCATTATGAATGGTTTATGAAAACAAAAATTAATATCGCCAGTATAATCAAACGGTTTTAATTAAAATTGAAAATTCTTGAATGCAGAAGAGAGCAAAAACGATGACTGTTTCTAGACTAAAAGAATAACACAAGATGAGTGTTTTTATTTATTACGAACAATTAAATCTAATAAAAAACTTGGACCAAAATTAAATTTTATATTAATTTATAATAAATAGTCTTTCTCTTTCTTATTTTATTTAAATCTAAAAATGTCTTAATTACACTTAAAGAAATTTCAGTTTTTATAACAAAAATCCTTACTTTCGACGTTGAAAATAAATGCATTTACTTTATAGTTTAAAAAAATGCAGGTAATGCTAGATTCTAGATTCTCGTTTTGTATACTACTTTAAGCTAATTTATTAATTTGAAATCCATTTTACTTTTATGTTAATTATAAATTCCTTGTTTGAACTGCAAATGTGTTCTTTTCAAAGCTGAATATTTAATTTTAAGAGTGGTGGTATTTTAAATAAAAATGTTTTACTTCTGAAACAAAATATATGTTTTTAAAACAAGGTATGTAGTATTTTATTTTGCTTTGAAATTAGACTTATTAGACATATTTCTCAATTATAAGTTGCATTGCTTTTGAGTAATTTATAAAATCTTTGAATTGAAGTGTACGTGCTCTTGTTACACATATAAATGATAACTATTGAAAACTGTTGTAAATAGGGGGCTTTAATTCAAGTGCGCGTGGTTTTGAAATAAAAGTATAAGTTGCTACATGCACAAATACATGTTTTTAAAATAAGATAATTTGACTTTGTTTTAACAGTAATTCTTTTAATTTAAATTAATTCGGCATTTTCATTTATATCGTTAACGTGCACACGGTTAAATTAGTTAGTCGTTGTTTTACGACCGAACGAAATGGAAGGAAATTCGCAACAAGTGTTTTATGTTAGTGCAAGTGCTATTTAGTTCTCAATAACAACGCTTTGAACAAATTCTAAACGCTTCCATTGAAATTATTGCATATAAAAAACTCCAACAAAGAGAGCCTGAACTATATGGATTTCTAAAAACCTGAATGTTGAGAAAGCGTGTTATATAAAATAATAAATATTATTTTAAACAACAGTAATAAAATTTTTGTAATAGCTGCTGAAATTAGTATTAAATGAAAAGAAAAAAGTATTTCTGTATAAGCAAACTGTGTATGTTCTGTATTTTTTATAAGTTATTGTTTTATTTAAATAATAACACTTTTACCTTTTATTTCTATACTAGATGTGATGTGGTATCAATGAAGTACTAATAACAGTAAGTGTTTTTTTACTGAAAGAATATAATACATTCAATTCAACAGCGCTCTGCATTTAACGCCATTAACTTAAAAGAATGTTGCAATTAAAAGGAAAACAGCGTATTGTTAAATTAAAAACAACCTGATATTCATTTAAAAGTAAATATTGGTACTTCCTATCTGAATGCAGCAAATTCTTTAAATTAATTACAATCTACCATTCAAATAACGTTTATTTTACTGTTAAATTAACAATAAAACTATTTAAATCAACCTTTGAAATAAGTTTTTGATTTAAATGCACACTATGTCGAATTAAGAATTCGAAACACTCTCAAAAGTCGAGCTACTTTTGAATTTAAAAAATGGTTTGTTGACGAATGTTTGACTGTAAAAAGTTTTGATGTTACCTGCAATTTCTTTAATTTAAAAGCAAAATCTTTTTCAGTGTACACTTAGTGTGATCTACCCTCAATACTTTGTATCCAACAAAACCTGCAGCATATTGTTCCTTATGTTACGAGGGCATTACTCAATCGTTTAGTCATCAGTGGACACATAACAGGCTAGTTATGTGATAATAATATGGAATGATTTTAAGTCAGTCTCGAACAGAAAGAAGTACTATGTACACGCTTTTAAATGTTATTACCGATATATTTATTAATAAATTATATTAAACAGTTGGGGTTGTTTATAGTTGCAGCGGCGGGATTACCCCTCGTGCTTTATTAATTTTTGTGATAGTGGTGAAATCGTTTATTAAATAGTGTATTCATAAATATGGCAACAAAAACTGTAAGTAATTCAGTTTTGACTATTTACTGTTATGTTGATTAACGTATAAATCAACCAGTGTTTTTTATGAACTTTTCATTTTGGTTAACGTGAATACCAATTAGTTAGTATTTCGTTAATTATAAGCTATTATTTTCGTTGTGATTCGATTAACGTATGAATCGAATGTTACTTAGATACGTTTAACGATCAATTCGTTAACGAGTTAAGCTAGTAGTTATGTTTGATTAATGTAAAAATCAAACTATTACTGATTTGTATGTTGCAAATTTAATTATTTGAGTTTGGTTGGATTGATTAAAGTAAAAATCAAGGCTAAAGTGTCTACAGTACGTGGGGATTTATGATAGCTAAAATGCTTTTTGCTCTATACTTCTCATTCAGTTATTTCATAAAATTTTTACACCCTACTTGAACCAAAATAAAAAGGAAAGTCCATTCTACAGAGGTGCTTTTTCGGATTTAAGAAAAAAATTTTTTTGTTGTACAAAGTTTACAAGAAAAACAGAAAAATTAATTGATGTTTAAAAAAGTCCTAAAATATTAACCAAGGGTAATTCTGAAAAAAATCAAAAGCGCTGGTGTAGCTTATTAATCGTACTTCAATTTGCTTTTTGTTTTATTTTAATAGATCAATTAATAAGATCAGGAGACGAATAATTGGAAATTAATTTTCTTTGGAGTTTTTAGTTATTATTGGTGTCAAAAGAGGCCACTACATTTGCTAAATACTGTAAACACTAAACGTGTTTCCGCCTACTTTAGAGACGTGTGCGATAATAGACTATATGAACAAAATGTAGCAAATGCTTTTATTACATATGTAGCTAATTAAATACTTATACTTTATTACTGCTTTACTAATTAAATATCGTATGTTTCATCCTTTATTCATAGAAGTAAAAGTAGTATGATATATTTAATTGTAAACTGTAAAGCATAAATAAAATCTAACATCAGCTCTAATGGTACTATAAAATGCGCGTTAGCTTCACGAGCAACTAAACCTTGTGGCTTGATGTCAAAGGTGATTGCATTGCAATTCATGTAACGCAGGTTCGATCCTTGCCCGGGTAGTTATTTTTTTAATTTGAACTTGTTATTTCTTAAAAAGAATAATTATTTATTTAATTATTTAAATTATATTTTTTAATGTTATTTGTTTTTTATTATTATTGTTCTTATAAAAAAACCTACCGGACAGGAATCGCTCCTGCGACCTTCGAAGCATAGGGGATAATTGTTGAATGCGCTCACGTACATTGTAAACCATTAGAGTTAATATTAGATTTTATTTATTTATGCTTTACAATTAAATATTAAATGAAAACATTTCTTTTTTAAATGAAAGTAAATTCAAAACAACGGAATATGTGTTTTTGCATTTAATATAATGCGACACAAATTAAAGCATACAAGATGCTAGGTATTAACTTGGTACCTATAAAAGAATTCGCCTAACGGAAAGGCGCGGTGGCTGAAAAGTACAGTAACCGCTTTTACAGATTTCCGCGGGTTCTATTCCCGCCAGCTGCATAACTTTTTTTTTAGATTATTTTTAATAAAACTACATCCTGTTTACAATTGCATTATTTTGTAAATTTAATTCAATAAAATTTTTAATCGTATATTGAAATCTATGTCATGTCAGCTCCCCTTGTTGAACAATGACTAAAACGGATAATTTTATACATTTTATGTAATTATTTTTTTGTAAATGTTATAGTATTTACAAAAAAAGTTTATTTATAAAATATATTAAATAATAATTAAAAAATATTTTGCATTAGCTGAGATTTGAACTCTCGTTCGTTTATTCGAAACTACTACGCATAATCGAATGCAGCATTCGACTATGAAGCTGTTGTCATACATTTCTTTTTTAATGAATGTCCATTTATTATACCTTTTTGGTTGATTCTTTTTTATTATTACTTGCTTTTTAATTCTTTTTTACAATATTACTAATTACAGTACATTTACTTATCAGCTGATTAACATTAACTAATCAACAATTTATATTAATTCATCTACGCATGTAAGATTTATGCTTACTAAATATAAATTTAGTTGAAATTCTATAACAAAGAGGGGAAATGAGTAGGAGAGAGATGCATGGTTTTTACTACTCAATATGGGCGTGTAATTTTAGCAAACTAATCCACCCATATTTCAGATAATTTTTTCGAGGTTATGTCAAAAACGATAAATGCTCCTGCATGGTATAGGCCCTAAATAAGAATTTGTTATGAGTGGTGTTATGTAATAATTTGCCTTTATGTTAACCCACCAAGATTTCTGATGAATAACAGCGTTGTTGTTAAATAAAGAGTTGTGTAAAAGTTTATATATAAAAAAACCCATTTTTTAAGTATTGCTGTATTATATCGGGGTGTTTCATAAATTTAGTACTTAATTGTTAGATAATCAAAAACTATTATTTTGGTCAAGAACAATTTTTATTTTCACAATTGTAAAGTTTGATACGATGGGGCGTAGCAGTTCTTCGTCTACAAGTTCAAGTTCTGATCGGTCTGAAAGGAAACGCCGTTCCAGAAGGACGCGATCGTATACGAGGAATGAGAGATAACATGGAGATTCTGTTTCGCGCGAGCGTCGTCATGCTAAAGAAGAGGAACGCGTTTGAAAATCAAGATCCCGTACAAGATCAGAAGATACGCATGCCGTTTCTGTGCACGATAGATCATCTACTAACAGAAGTCATTATACACCTCCAGTCCACGCGATCGGGTTTTCGTGAAGATTTGGGCGTAACCATTCCGAATTCGCCTCCTCAGCCGTCACTTGCTGATACTTCAGAACGACTCGGTAAATTAGAACTACTTTTTGAGAAAATGATCACTCAACAAACGCAGCCAAAGGAACGTCCACCGAAAGTTTATGTGAATCCAGAATGCATTCCTGAGTTTAGTCCGGGAAATCCAAATTTAAGTTCTTCTAAATGGATAGAGAAAATCGAACAGCTGGCGCGGATTAATCGATGGGACGAATCCTTTGTCATATATCACATGCAAAGTCGACTAACAGGTGTTGCCCGGAAATGGTATAATAACTTACCTACGTATCAATTAGGATGGGAAGAATGGAAGGAACTTCTATTGAAAACGTTCCCCGAACATCAACACTTTGCAGCTATTTTGAGGAAACTTGTCAACCGATGTAAGCTTCCCAACGAAACATGGGAGCAGTATTATTTTGATAAGATGGAGATGCTTAGTGCTTGTGACATTTCCGGAAGAAAAGCAGTATCTTGCCTAATAGATGGAATACGTGATCCAACGATTCAGGCAGGCGCAAGAGCTGGAAGATATCTCACTCCAAATGCCTTATATGCTGAGTATCTTTCCGCCCTGAGGACCGAGACTTAGTTATACGACAAGTTTTCAAAATCGACCAAGAGTGTTTCGCCGCGCACACTCGCGTGAACGTCTCGACCGCCGAGAAGATGGAGACCTAGTTGTCAAAAGATTTAAGTCAGGTGTCAAGACCGAACAACGTTGCTACAATTGCAAGGGGCGTGGACATTTTTCGGACAAATGCCCGAAACCAAGGTTAGAATGTACCAATTGTACGCGTTTGGGTCATCTAGCCAAAAATTGTCATAGACAACCGGTAAAGAATAATATTATCAAGTCGCGACCGCCGAGAAGATGGAGACCTAGTTGTCAAAAGATATAAGTCAGGTGTCAAGACCGAACAACGTTGCTACAATTGCAAGGGGCGTGGACATTTTTCGGACAAATGCCCGAAACCAAGGTTAGAATGTACCAATTGTACGCGTTTGGGTCATCTAGCCAAAAATTGTCATAGACAACCGGTAAAGAATAATATTATCAAGTCGAGCTTAAGTAATGCTAACGACAGCTATTACTTTGAATGTCGGGTAAACGGAAAACCTTCTCGTGCATACGTTGGCACGGGCTGTGGGGCTGTCCTACTAAGAAAGGGCGATGCTCTTAAATTAGGGTTGAGCTGCATCCCTAGTACGATGACAGTGACCGGATATGGAGGGCTTATAGTTCCTGTAATAGGAGAGACGAAAGCCACGATTCTGCTTGACCGAGTTGAAGTCGATGTTGAAATTTTGGTTGTGCCTAACGATGTCCAAGACGTACCTTTAATGATCGGACGGACTTTTCTCAACCGACCAGAGGTTGTCATGATAGTCCTTCAAGAAACTGTTCGTGTACTGTCTGCTGACGACAATCTCGAAGATGTCTTAAACTTTTCATCCCGAAGAATTACTCTTTCGACTAAGCAAGATACCATCATTCCTCCAAAAACAACAGCTTTGGTAGCCGTCGCTTCTAGGGATGCTGTTGATGGAGAACTTTACGTTCACGGGGGTTTACGAGCAATTCCTGGCCGAGAACACTACATAGATTAATGTATCACCAATGGTCTAGATGGTTTTCTCACCATAACAAACGTTTCACATGAACCCGTTGAGGTAAGTGCTGATAAGATTCTAGTTAGATCTGTAATATGCTTTGAAGATAAATCAGTTAGCATGGCAGTACTATCAGCCTCAGTGATAGATGCTAAGCCCTTTTCGGTTGATGAAGTAGCATGTAACAAAAGCCTCAGTGCGAGTCAGAAACAGAAGTTAATTGATTTATTAAATGAGTTCAGATGCTGTTTTGCTCAAAATACTAGTGAACTTGGTAAGACAGATATTTTAAAAATGTCTATACATCTAACGGATGACAAACCCGTTGTTTATCGTCTTTACCGTCTTTCCCACAACGAACGAAAAGTTGTTAGAGACATTGTTGATGATCTTATGAATAATGGTATAGTTCGTGAATCAGATTCACCTTACTCCAGTCCTATCTTGTTGGTGAAAAAGAAAAACGGAGAACAGCAAATGTGTGTCGATTATAGGGCATTGAATGCAAAAACCGTAAAAGATAGATTCCCTCTTCCTCGTGTAGACGATTTTCTGGAAAAGTTAAAGGAATGTAAATATTTTACAAGTCTAGATTTAGCAAGCGGGTATCACCAAATACCCCTCGAGGAATCTTCTATTCCTAAGACCGCCTTCATTACGCCAGATGGACATTATGAATATACGCGGGTTCCATTTGGCCTAGCCAATGCTCCAGCCGTATTTCAGAAGACAATCAATAAAGTCTTAGGTAATTTACGATACGGTAAGGCCCTAGCATACATGGATGATATTTTACTACCTGCCAAGGATTTTGAAACGGCACTCTCTAATTTAAGGGAAGTGTTGCAATCAATTAAAGAGTCTGGGGTTACCTAAGGTTATGCAAATGTCAGTTTTTTATGGAAAAAGTAGAGTATTTAGGGCATGAAATTAGTAAAGAAGGCGTGCAACCAGGATTAAGAAAAACAGAAGCCGTTAGTAATTTTCCAACACCTCTTGATGACTACACAGTTCGACAGTTTTTAGGGTTAGCAAGCTATTTTAGAAAATACATCAAGAACTTCGCCACCATAGCCAGACCCCTAACCGCGCTGACTAAGAAGAATGTAAAATTCATGTGGACCGAAGAGCAGGTCAAAGCCTTTCAAACTCTCAAGGAAAAATTGGTATCGCGACCAGTGTTAGCAATTTACGATCCGCAGTTAAAAACGGAGGTCCATACAGACGCCTCTAAATGGGGCATTGGAGGGATTTTGTTGCAAGAGCAAAAAGATGGATCTCTGAGACCTGTTCTCTATTACTCCAAGCAGACTATGAAGGAAGAACACCGATACCACTCTTATGAGCTGGAAACAATGGCCGTAGTTTATTCTCTCACACGTTTTAGGATATATCTAATAGGCATCCACTTTAAAGTAGTCACAGACTGTAATTCCATTCGAACCACTCTCAGCAAGAGGGATTTAATCCCAAGAATTGGAAGATGGTGGTTATTAGTACAAGATTATGATTTTGAAGTAAAATATCGAGCAGGACCCAAAATGCCACACGCTGATGCACTAAGTCGAAATCCTGTAAATGATCTGTCTGAAAACCGAACTGAGCGAGTGTATACCGTCAATATAAACGAAGATGACTGGGTACTTACCGCTCAGATGATGGATGAGAGATGTAAGATGATTATTGACACCTTATCGAGACCACCAATCGACCGAGAAGAACATGACCTTCATCAGAATTACTGTTTAGTTAATGGCCGATTGTATGGAATAACGGAAGGGAGAAAGAAATGGGTCGTGCCAAGGACAGCACGCAAACAGGTGGTTTTACAGTTTCATGACAGCATTGGACACTTATCATTAGAAAAGACAATCTCGGCTATATCCAAACATTATTGGTTTCCAAGTATACGAAGATATGTAAAAAGATTTATCTCTTCCTGTTTGCAATGTTTATACAACAAGGAACCAGGAGGAAGACAACCAGGATTCATGCACCCGATCGAGAACGACGTCGATCCGTTCGATACACTACATGTGGATCATCTTGACCCATTCGTGAAATCTAAAAAGAAAAACATGTATTTGATTGTAATTGTAGACGCCTTCGCCAAATTTGTGTTTATGAAGGCTGTACCGTCAACAAAAGTGCGACCTTTGATATTGTTTGTGACTAGTGTAATTCAGAACTTTGGAGTGCCAAGGAGAATAATGAGTGACAGAGGATCGTGTTATACGAGCAAACAGTTTGAAGAATTTTGTAGAGGTCTGAACTTTAAACATGTGTTGAATGCCACTGCGACTCCAAGGGCCAACGGGCAAGTGGAGCGATACAATCGTACAATATTGGCATCGCTTTCTGCGTCGACTGAAGACGAAAATAGGTGGGACGACATGGTGGAAAAGGTCAGGTAGGGCCTGAATTCAACGATGAATTCAACCACCGGTAAGTCACCATACGAATTACTGTTTGGGTACACTCCCAGAGGATTGGCAAATGCAGTTTTAGCAAACGAAGTCGCTATAGAACCAACGCACTTGGACAATATAAATGATGTAAGAAGCGAGGGGATCATAGAAGCTAAGCAGGCCGAACGAAAGGCTAAATATGATACGCATCGTTGTGCAGGTAACCAGTTCAAGGTTGGAGAGCAAGTGGTGGTGCGAACCTCTGCAACGAACAATCAGGGGCAAAGTCGTAAGCTTCTCCCTAAATATAGCGGGCCCTTTGTCATTACCAAAGTTTTAGATAACGATCGTTACGTTGTTGAGGATGCGAGGGGATCTTCTCGATCGCAGAGAAGGTATAAGGGAATCGTATCCCTTGATAAGATGAAGCCCTACCGCATTCATGTTAGCTCGGATTCTGACGAAAAATCTGAAACAAATGAAAAGGATCCTTCATAAGAGAGCTCTCCTAAGGATGCAGGTTCAAACGACAGACGTTGACGTTAAAACCTGACTACGTTGTTTGTTTAGTTTGAAAGTTGTAGTTTATGTGGGCTGTAAGGGAGTTGCATATGATAGTAGTTTCTGTCAAGGTTGTAAATTGTGTGGACTGTAAAAGTGTTGAATATGATAGTGGTTTCTGTCGTAGTAGTTGTGTTTGGAAGGGATGCTTGTTATAGTATTATTAGAATGTTTAGGAGAAGGCGCATTATAATACTTCTCTGTTTCTACAGGTTTACTAAAAGGACCAATCCACGTGGACGTGAAATACGGTAGCGTAGCCGACTGTGATCTACCCTCAATACTTTGTATCCAACAAAACCTGCAGCATATTATTCGTTATGTTACGAGGGCATTACTCAATCGTTTAGTCATCAGTGAACACATAACAGGCTAGTTATGTGATAATGATATGGAATGATTTTAGGTCAGTCTCGAACAGAACGAAGTACTGTGTACACACTTTTAAATGTTACTGCCGATATATTTATTAATAAATTATATTAAACAGTTGAGGTTGTTTATATTAGTTTAATTTTTTTAACTTGGTCATTCAGATGCAAACCAATACAAATAAGGTTCTAAAGTTTTAATTCTGTTTAATCCAGAAAAGTACATTAATTTGAAGTTACGTAATGATAACCCAGAATTGGTCTATTATTTAAAAAGATTTTCAGACCCCCTATAGAATTAACAATGATTGGCTTTGGAATTAGTCGGCAGGAAAAACTGATACCTGATATAGCTCTGCGAAGTGACGTAGCTCTCTGAAAAAATTATTAGGTTACGGAGCTTTCCAGATTTTTTCACGCTTTCCAGTCTTTCTTACTTCAAGCTAATTACAAATACCTTGGTGCTTCACTGACTGTAAAAATATTCGATATTCCACTAGTTGGTATTTTGTCAAATAAGTACGTACCATCGAAATGGAATGTTGTAGACGACGCCATTAAAGTGCAAGGAGCATTAAGGAGCAGTTCTTCTACATCGTTCTCTACTGAGAGTTGGTGGTTAAATGGATCACAATTTCTTTGAAAGACTCAAGAATTCTAGCTTAATATATAATCAAATAAAGAAGAAATGTTAGAAATACGAAACGATTTCGTGTTTGTCGTGTAAGTAAAGATAGTGGAGAAACATCTAGCATAGAACATTTTTCAAAATGGTAAAAATTAGTGAGATCAACAGGATAGATGCTCACATTAATAAAATTGAAAGGGCGAACAGATATTAGAGTCTGCGGAAAGTTTATTTCTAAAGAAGTCACAGACAAAGTAATTTCCTGAAGGGATAACTCTATTGGGGCGTTATATTCATGTGAATATAACGCCCCATCGGGCGTTATCTTCACATACATGACACTCCAGTTGCACATTTGTCACATACAAATGATATGAGTACTGTAGTACTTTTTTACTACTATTAATTATAGCACATGTAGTATATTCTTGATACTTTGAATTAAAGGCAGGTTATTGACTTATGAGAACTTTATATTTATGCTTTAGTTTTGTGAATAAGAATTATTGTGCTGATTATAAAAATTATAAAATTCTTGGGTCTTGTTGTTGCTTTGGACACTAACTGCCTAACCAAGGCATACTAATCACCACATTTATTCCCTCACGTTTGTTTTTTTCTGGTGGTTTTTGACATGCTTTCAGGATTTTTGGATGCATGAGTGGGCACCCTGAAGAGGTATATACAGCGATCATGGATCAAATTTTGTAGCAAAGAAACAAACAGAGAAATACAATCAGATCTGGCTAAACTTGACCTTTCAGAAATTCAAAAATGTTGTACTCTAAAGAAAACAAAATTCTTCTTTAATCCATCTGCAACCCCTTTCATGGATTGCTCCTGAAAACGCCTAATCCAATCTATCAATACTAACTTAAACGAAATCTTAAAGGAAAAATATCTTCAAGAACACCAGGATAACACCGTATGGCAATGTTTGCTTTCCCTATTTAGTACTTACGGCATATTTATATTATCTCAATAATAAGTGTCCTCACTTTTCCTGATTGTTTACACGTAATTTAGTTATTTGATTCTAAAAGAGACTGATTATATTCAATAACAGACTTAAAAGAATAGCATTTCTTAATACGGATTTGTTTAACATTAAAATATTAAACAGTGGGAGGCATTCGATTGGTATATAAGCACTTTTTAAATAAATAATTCATTTCATTAATTCGGTGATAAATATCTAACGGTTATTTATTACATATTCCTACTCACAAGTAGCAAAACCATGCATAAGTAATCTCATGACACCAAAAATATACGGATTTGTACAAAAAGGTTGAAAAAATATCTATTAAGATAAAGAAACTATTTACTATATTTACGAAACATTTATATAAGAGAGAATAGAGAAAAACTAAAATTCTGGAGCTAGGTATTATATTTCCTATAAATTATATATAATATATAAACAGTACGTATTTAAAAACTGGCCAAGTTGCTAATTTTCTATAGCGGGGAAAGATTAAAGACATACCTATTTCTTGGATAAGGAAGTAAAACATGTGCCCCGTGTCAAGGTGACGTTTAACACAATAAAAATCCTTACTGGCTCACTGGGAGTGAAATTCCGCCAGATTCGGTTAAATTTAGTAGGTCAAGATCATAGTAATCGGTGCCACGAGGTACAGGATGTTCGGCTACTCCAATTACTCGCCCAAAAATAAATAAATAAACAGAGAAATGTCAAAAACGTTGATTTGACAATCTTTATTAACAATAATCAATTTTCAGCACAAATCTTGCCACAACATGGCCACAAACATGCAAAGAGCTTCTGAAAGAATCTAGTCATAGAAATGTCAAAAGCATTGATTTGACAATCATTATTAACAATCAATTTTGAGCACAAATCTTGCCACAACATGGCCACAAACATGTAATGAGCTTCTGAATAAATCTAGTCATAAAAATGTCAAAAACATTGATTTGACAATCTTTATTAACAATAATGGATTTTGAGCACAAATCTTGCCACAACATGACCACAAACAGCTCCTGAATGAATCTAGTCATAGAAATGTGAAAAACATTGATTTTACAATCTTTATTAACAATAGGAAATTTTGAGCACAAATCTTGCCACAACATGGCCACAAACATGCAATGAGCTTCTGAATAAATCTAGTCATAGAAACGTCAAAAACATTGATTTGACAATATTTATTAACAATAATCAATTTTGAGCACAAATCTTGCCACAACATGACCACAAACAGCTTCTGAAGGAATCTAATCATAGAAATGTCAAAAACATTGATTTGGTAATCTTTATTAACAATAATCAATTTTGAGCACAAATCTTGCCACAAAATGGGCACAAACATGTAATGAGCTTCTGAATAAATCTAGTCATAGAAACGTCAAAAACATTGATTTGACAATCTTTATTAACAATAATCAATTTTGAGCACAAATCTTGCCACAATATGACCACAAACAGCTTCTGAATGAATCTAGTCATAGAAATGTCAAAAACATTGATTTTACAATCTTTATTAACAATAGTCAATTTTGAGCACAAATCTTGCCACAAGATGGCCACAAACATGCAATGAGCTTCTGAATAAATCTAGTCATAGAAACGTCAAAAACATTGATTTGACAATCTTTATTAACAATAATCAATTTTGAGCATAAATCTTGCCACAACATGACCACAAACAGCTTCTGAATGAATCTAATCATAGAAATGTCAAAAACATTGATTTGGTAATCTTTATTAACAATAATCAATTTTGAGCACATGTCTTGCCACAATATGGCCACAAACATGCAATGAGCTTCTACATGAATCTAGTCATAGAAATGTCAAAAACATTGATTTGACAATCTTTATTAACAATAATCAATTTTGAGCACAAATCTTGCCACAACCTGGCCACAAACATGCAATGAGCTTCTGAATGAATCTAGTCATAGAAATGCCAAAAACATTGATTTGACAATCTTTATTAACAATAATCAATTTTGAGCACAAATCTTGCCACAACATGGCCACAAACATGCGATGAGCTTCTGAATGAATCTAGTCATAGAAATGTCAAAAACATTGATTTGACAATCTTTATTAACAATAATCAATTTTGAGCACAAATCTTGCCACATCATGGCCATAAACGTACCATGAGCTCCTGAATAAATCTAGTACAAAACAGTGTTTGAATAAGTTCATTAATGTATTTTGGAATAGTCAGCTTCGGTCGATTAGTGGTTTGTATGTTTGCTGCATAATCCTTTAATACCTGATCGAGCTGGTAATTTTTCTTAGCGGGGTAAAATTAAAACATGCTTTCATTTCGGATAGGAAATAAAACTGTAGGTTACGTGTAAATGCGATGTTTGGGACGATAAAATTCCCTGCTGAGAGTGAAATTCTCATAGATTCAGCTAAATTGTAGTAGATCATATCACAGTGAACAGTGCCATGAGGTACGAGGGATACTCCGCCACCCCGATTCCTCACCTAAAACTATATAAATATTTTCGATTTAGTGTAGTCCAATTTTCTTAAAGAGTTTTCACCCGCTATTGTATGAGGCTTCTTCAGAAGAAATTACTTGATTAGTACAACAGCACAGGAACTGTACATATGGACTGAGTGAAATCAACGTATAAAGTGTGTTGACATTCCATAATTTCCTTGTTAATGGCAATTCAATTATATTGTAAATCTGCCTTTTGAATAAATGTTTATGACAAATCTTTAATAACGAGTCTTTTCCTTTTTTCGATTGTATCAGCCTTCTCTGAATGTACTTCTATATAATTGTATTCTATTTATGTTCTACAAGGTTGTGGATGCTTATATTAGAATTTTAAAGAGTTACTATTTCTTGCTTCTTCAGTTAGACTTGAATAAGCTGAAAATCTAAAAAAGACAGAACCTATTTCGTACATATCTGAATCCCTGTAGTGACTATGTCTGTGGTGAAAGCATATTTCTTTCTTCTAAAACTCATTTTTTGGAGAGAATTGTTCTAGTTGAGTTCAGTATAAGAAACCATTTAAGAATAATCTAGGTAGCTTGGCTAAGATATCAAAACTATGCACAGTTTGGTTTATTTGGTTTCTCCACTACAAAATCTACCACATTTTTACATACCTACTGACAATTTCTTTACATCGTTTTTTCAATAGGTCACAGTTGGTCAGCCTCGTCCTGAAACAAATCCCAAACAAATCTGTGTGGGGGATATCTGAGGTAAGAGGTAGGATTTTAGTCGTTTAGATATACAAAATGACTTTACTGGCGTTGATCATTATAGCAATAGTCCGGCTGCAATCATGTTTTGAACCCTTCTTATGCAATGGAATGTATATGGACTCTTTCCATTCTCCCAAGCTTTTTTGCAGATTTAATGTAGTATGTATATTCCTCTCTCTCTGGTGTTTTTTAACATCTTCACTATATTGTCCGGACCAGCTGCTTTTCTATTACCAAGCTTCTTAAGAGCCGTTTCTGCATCGCTTTTTAATATTGACGGTTCCCGTGTTTCAAAGGCATTGTTTATTGCATCAACACCCTCATTTGGAGCTTCTTCAGATGCCATAAGCTTTTTAGAGTATTGTTGCCATCTATCCATGATTTATATGATGTTAATGCATACTGTGTAGTTATGTTGGGTGATGAGAATTCTTGGCTTAGCGTTAGATAAATGAGATATGAAAATGCGGATTTACCTGACGTACCTGCCTTATGGCTTGGCTCAGGTTTCTTCTCTTCTAGTCCAGCATGCGGAACTACCACCGCCTTTTGTGGTCAGCCTTAGGTGTTGGCTGGGCTTAGAACCTAATCCTGCGTAGAGTTACCTAAGTTTTGCCCACCCCGGAATTGCAATTAAAGGCTTGGTGGGCTTTCAACAGCGCCCCATCCGACGCTACCTAAAGTATAGACCGGCATGCATCGCGTAGGCGCACCCTCCTCGCCCTCCTGGCATTATCATCATCATAACGCTCTTGGTACATAAATAACTATTAAGGTTGATAGTGGTGGGGGAAAGTAAAGACATGTGATATTTATAATTACCATATCAGAATATCCCAGGTCCCCTGTCTATGTTATAATATGAAGTTTGTTTGACGTTTTTACGATGTCTGGTTCCAAAGGTATTAGAGGTGGATCGTTTTCGGTGAGACACCCTGTTATATTGTTTATTAATAATTGGAGATCCCTCAAGCTTCCTGCAAGTTCACGGATTGTGCAGATAATGACGGTCGTTAGAATCTTTTGAAGCTTGCAGCTCGTGGTCGAATGCATACACCACGATGACTTGGTTCCTTGCATATTTATCTGGTTGGCCAAGTTTTCTTGTCCGAAGACCATGTCTTGATCTCTCGACTACATATTGTATCTATGATTTCACAACCTTTAGAACACGTTTTTTTAGTAAACATGTTACAATTCACTTCTGGTATTCTTGTATTAGTTAAGTCTCTTTCTGAAGTACTAAATGAGTTTGTAGAATTGCTATTATAATATTAGATAATTATCTATTCATTAATTCTGTAGAAGGCAATTATGATTTTTTTTTCGTTTATTTCGTCTGTTTTCTTTATACTACATTATAGTATGTGACGAGAAAACAGTGATGACAATCAAGATTCTTCTAAAATTATCTTTGGTCAATAGAATGTTTATTTACGAAACAAGGCAGAAAAGTTACACTTTACAGAATGAGTTGACATGTTCCAGAACTCATCTATCGCTCGTCCTGAATTTCTAAGAGTCCTCTAAAGACACTTTCCTGGCACGTTGCTTTATATCTTTTTCTGCAATTGTCTTAATGAATAACCAAAATGAAAACGTAATCAATTTTTAAAAGGCAATGAAAGTACTATTTTAAGACCCGATGGGAAATGCACAGAAATGAGTAAGGAAACTTTGGAAATACTTCAAAAGCATCTTCCAGACTAGTATGCAGTTCATTCCTGCGGATGAGAACCAGTCAGATTTCCAATATTCTATTAGAAACGTAGCTATTGTTATCACAAAAAGAGACTGGTAAATTTCAAATAGAATTATCACCCACGACAGTGTTGGATGGGCTATTGACCTTTTAAACCATACAAAGCTTCTGGACCTGACAAGGTTATACCTGTGTTTATGCAACAGGGAAAAATCCTGATTGCCAGGCTTTGTAGGCTACTAAGAGCAAGCCTAGCAACGGGATATGTGTCGTCTGTTTGAAAACGCTCTAGGATCATGTTTATTCCAAAACCTAGAAGAGATTACTCTCACGCTAAGGCATAAGGCATACCCTTCTATCATTTTTAATGCTAAAGCTGATAGAAAAGTTGATTGAAAGCCCATCTTCAGAAGGGTTATTTCATTCCAACCAACATGCTTATCTCAGGTAAATCATATGAGACTGCTCTTCACTAATTGATGACGATAGTTGAAGATGCAATTCACAACAAAGAACTTGCACTGACAGCTTTTTTGACATAGAAGGGGCCTTTGATCACACTTCCTTTGAGTCAATGACGGCTGCGGTGAAAAACAGAAGAGTAGAACACAACATGTAGGTGGATAAGTAATATGCTCCATGATAGTTATTTATGTATTAAGGGCATAAAGAAGCTTTTATGGCCAGAAGCGTTATTTCTAGCCCGAGGCGTCAGCCGTGGGCTAGGAAAAGGCTGTAGGGCCATAAAAGCAAGTTATGCCCGAAATGCATACACTATTTTATGCACAGATTGTTTTTATCTCAAATCTATTATTGTGTAAAAAATATAATTAAATGAGTACGTAGGTTACATCAAGCCGCTGTACGTATACTTATGTGCATATATACGAAGTACGTTACTATAGTTACTATCTAAAATACTTAATTTCAGCTTATTTTCATTGGTGATAAGTTTACAAATTATATTAAGAACCAATCAAGTTCTACAAATACAGCTCTGACATTTAATTGACGTTTCATTATTGCCCGTCGGATCATAAAGAGGCCCTTGGGGCATAAAGAGACAGTTATGTTTAGATAAATCTAGCAATAATAGTCTAATTATAATGCATCTGTGCATAAAGGTTTTTAATTTATAGCTTCAGTAAATGGTGGTTGAACACTTGTTCAAATATCAACAATTAATATTCTCCAAAACGGGATGTCTAAACCACACCTGCGAGTGATATTGAGTTATCCCGACGACGCAGATTTTAACATGGGAAAGGTTTGGTAGACTAAAATAATTCTAGAAAGATGTGACGTAGCCACTTGTTTAAAATTCGGATCTCTTTGTTAAGTTGAATTTTCAAGTCAGTCGGATAGCGGATCTCGTACCCTAATGTAGCGTTCGTTCGGACAGTGGGTGTTCTACCCCAAGTTAGCGGGCTTGTCCCAGTATTTTGTTTCCCGTGTTACTATCGAGTAAAATAGTTCCAGTTAAAGTTTTTTTAGTTAAAGTTTTGCAATAGACCACCATCGAGAAGGCTGGTGCCTTAAGGCATCTCCGGGCGCTCTGCGCTCCGGTTATACAAAGAGGGTCGTTACAATGATCGTACGCCCTTACTTACATACATTAATAAATATTTAGTTCGGAATTAGTGAATTTGACATATTCCGTATTATCGTTCATGCCTCAATTTAAGTTAGTGTTATATCGTACCGATTCCGTTGTTTGGGAATAGATCCAAAATAAGAATGGTTTCGTAAAGCTTTGTTAGTTTAATGAAGAAAACAATACTGTCTTGTCGTATTTGAAAATTAAGCATAATTCCGTATTACCGATTAAGAATTTGTTAAGCAATCTCCAAGTATACAGTTTTTTAGTACAGTTACCGTTATAATTCTTGAGAATTTGTTCCGTTCGGAAGTTCTAATAAAATAATTACCGTTCCAGTTATGATAATGCTAATAAAGAATTATTAGTTATTGGAAATCATCTTCTTTATTATTAATTATACTTCTTTGTACTGCACACTGTATAATTAATTGTCCAAAAAAATTATATCGTATGTTGAAGTTAAACGAGAAAAATAATAATAGTTCAGAATTCAGAAGATTTGTTCCCGTATTGGTTTTCCAGGTCAGCAGTTTTGTTGTGAAAATTAAGTTAATGTCAATATTGTGTTTTTAGTGTTTGAAGTTATTTGTGTAAGGAATCATGCACTTTGTTGGATTATTGAAAATGTAAGGTATTATTTTTTTTAACTAAGATTTTATGTAAAGTCTATTTGGGACCCCGAAATTTAATCAACTTTTTGTGTAATAGTTTTTTGATTATGATGTGTTTTTATTTTTTATTTCGATTTTTTATGTTTTAAAATATACAGATTTCAAATTAATTTATCGTATGGTATGGTTTGGCCCAACAAATTGCTGATGTTTTTTTCTTTTTTTATTAAAATTCAGTAGTATCGATTGATACGCGTTTTTAATTAAATTAACATCAATTTTAAATAATGGAATCTTTCTAAATTGAGATTCTGAGATTTTTTTATCAATTTGGTGGCGCTCAACATGTTTTTTATTTTGTTCTTGCTTCCATTATTTAATTAGAAACTTTTAGGGTTAACGCCCACATCTGTATTTAAATTTGCATAATAGAGATCTCAACAGCCGGTGCATTTTTGAGTTGTACAGTAAGTATTAAATATGTTGTGTTTAGGGGAATTTTGAGTGTTATAAATGGAGCCTGATCGTGGTTTTTTTTTGTGCTAAAATAACGGTGTTTCAATGTCACCCATCGCGGGTCTTTGTTGTTTTTTGTAATGTTACATGGTGAGACTGTGGGAATTGTAGCTGCCAAAGGTTGTCCACAAGAGGGAAGGGTCGTATCATCCCTGCTATGAAACCTGCTGGTTGCTAAGCTCTTAGTTGAACTAAACAAGGAAGGTTTACTATACTCAGGGGTATGCTGATGATTTGGCTATACTCATCTCGGTGAAATTTGAAAATACTTTGAGTTTATGCAACGAGCTCTAGATATCGTGGAAAGCTGGTGTACTAGGAATAACCTAAGTGTAAATCGTCAGAAAACAGCATTGATTCCATTTACAAGAAAAAACAGGACTGGACAGACTAACACTGCCAAACTACTAGGAGTAACCCTGGATGCTAAACTAACCTAGAACCGACACCTACGAAGCATCGTAAGTAAAAGGAAGAAAATACTTATGGCAATTTGGTGGTGTAAACAGCCTTGGTAGTGTAATGTCTGGCGTGCCGGACTTTCACCCAAGCGGCCCGGGTTCGACTCCCGGCGCTGGCAGATCTGGTTAAGGTTTTCTGCAATTTTCCTTAGCTGTAATACAAATGTGGGATTTGCGCTGTTCCATCTATAAGTCGGCTGCAGCCGCACATTGGGCCTACATAATAATAATAATCGCCCCCTCCCTCCCGCACAAGCTTATAGCTTCTGGGGCCTGGTTTCCAGGCTATGGGTTGTAGTAATTATTATTATTATTATTATTATTATTATTATTATTATTTGTTGTCTGTTCTCGGTTGTTTACCGGTCTTCAATTGACACGGGTGCAAAGCACCAAAGTGTTCAATCGGTTGCATTAAAAAATTTGCGTGTTAGGTGACATGTAGATAATATTACCGCCTTTTGAAGTTCAATGTATGTATTCTTAGGTAATTCTAGATTCTTTAATGACATGTGTAGTTCCTTTGGTATTGTTACCGTTGAAGAGATTATTATTGGTATTATATAGATTTGTTTTTGTTTCCATATGCGTCGTATTTCTAATGCCAGATCTTGATATTTTCGATGTTTCTCGCGGCTTGTGTTAAATAAATTTCTAGAATTTGGTATTGCCACGTCTACTATGTATGTGATACCTTCTGTTTTATTCACCAGTATTATGTCCGGTCTATTTGCTTCCACTGTTTTATCTGTCAGAATTGTTCTATCCCATAGTAATTTATAATTATTGTTTTCCAAAATCTTTGTTGGAATGTATTTGTAGTAGGGTGAGATGTTTTCTAGAAGTTTATGTTTTACGGCTAATTTCTGGTGTATGATTTTTCTCACATTGTTGTGTCTTCTTAGATATTCTTCGTTTGAAAGAGTGGTACAGCCTCCAATAATGTGTTCTATTGTTTCATGTGTCAATTTACATTTTCTACATTTGTCATCGATGCTCGTTATCTTCATTATGTGCTTTTGGTAGTTTCTAGTAGGTAGTACACCGTCTTGAATTGCCACCATGTAAGCTTCGGTTTCGCAATATAATTCCCCGATAGTCAGCCACATGTTCGACGCTTGTTTGTCGACAAGTTCGTGGTTGATGTCTCGATGGTGTTTTCCATGAATTTCCTTCGATGCCCATTTTTCGATAATGTTATTTTCTGTTATTATTGGTAGTACATATTCTCTGTCAGAAAGATGTGCAGGTGTATATCGTATATCAGAATTCACTATAATCTGGTGCAGTGGAGAATCTATTTTATTGTAGAAGTATTCTCTGATAGATTGTACTTGTTTATTGTGCAGGTTCTCCAGATGTATAAAGCCTCTTCCTCCTACTTTTCTGGGTAGAACTGTTCGTTCGACGGAAGACTTTGGGTGATGGTACCCGCACCTGGTAAGGTTTGTACGGATCTTTCGTTGTACATTTTCTAAATCTGTTTTACTCCAAGTTACAACCCCGAACGAGTACGTCAACACTGGTATTGCGTAGGTGTTAATCGCTTTGGTCATATTTTTTGAATTTAGTTCCGTTTTTAGTAGCGCTTTTAAACGTTGATAGAAAGTTTGCATTAAACTGAAACTCTCTCTAGATGGAGGTATGCACTCTTAAAAGAAGTCTACTCTCGAGATACTCTAATAAGTGAAAACCTGGTGAAAATACTGTTAAACCTAATCGGGACCACAAAACTTTTCGCCTAACAAGTGATATGATGAACAATACAAGAAGCCTACTGGCTGCAGTGTTATAGGCATTCTTATCCTTCTCATCTACCACAATTCAATCAATCAGTCTTCTTTATTATGAAAGGCATTTGTTTTGACTTTCGGCAGTTGTCTGTGCCTACAAAGTTTTCAGAAATATGAAGCTGTCATCGCTTTTTTCGAGATAAGAATTTATTGAATTAGATGAAATTACTATATTTA
Organism: Agrypnus murinus; assembly: GCA_929113105.1. Taxonomy (NCBI): domain Eukaryota; kingdom Metazoa; phylum Arthropoda; class Insecta; order Coleoptera; family Elateridae; genus Agrypnus; species Agrypnus murinus. The sequence goes on from OV816029.1 coordinate 100,211,534, forward strand.
TGCATTTTATATTAAACATATGTTCACCTCCACCAAAGTTAGTATATGGGAAGTTGTCTCACTGCCCTATACAACGCATGTTAAACACGGGCACGGAAAGAGTAATTGAAGGGAACAGCGAGACAGCTACGTGACGACATTGGCAGTCTTTACTACCGAATTATTCTGCATTTGGTTGCATTTGAGCGGTAATACTTTTTAACTATTTAGCTTGAACAAATTACATGCGTTATACATTTTTGTGCCTTAATACTTTCAGGTAAGTACCAAATAAGAATATAGCTGAATTACGCATTTATAATCGTTTAAAAGATAAAAATACTGTTACTTATATTAAAGTGACAAGTTCCTTTAAAAATGATGAAAGAGATATACATAGAAGTGAATAAAAATCTTATTAAAGAAAGGGATGATTTTATAAGAACAGCATTTAAATTACAAAAATACTTAGTAAAAAGTAGTAAAAATGTTTTTGCTTATGATGTTAGATACTTTATTGAAAATATTGTGTACCATCAAATTATTATAGGTAGATACATATAACTGGTTATACATATCGCCAGTGACGTCACGGTTCAACTGTTAGAAAGCGGACGTCAGACAACTTCCCATATACTACATTTGCACTTCCACATCGTTTTATACAAAGCCCGGCAACTTATCTAATTTTCTTAATAGAATAGAATTGTTTGAAAATATCATCAACAGATCTAAACACTATTCTCTCCCAGGATGTACGTTTTTAGCATTATCAAGAATCACTGAAATAAATAGTATACTCTAGCGCTAGCCGACCAAATGTTCTCCAGAATAGAAATAATTTTATCAACGTTATTAAGTATACACAGTAAACTTTCGACGATTTTGTTTATGATAGATAATAGGGAACTTTCAATTGGGAGCTGTATAAAGTGATCCTCTGTCTTTGTCTTTAAATCCAGGTGTCATGAAAGGGTTTACGGTTTCTCTTCTTCCACTTACTTTTTAGAGTCGAGACCACTCACATTTGCGGTCGTGTCTTCAGATTCCTTAAACCCTGTTTTTCTCTTTTATTCTTGGCCCAGCTCCAATGTAGTACTGTATTCTAAATCCAGCATTTCTTGCCTTTTCTTCAAATACCTTTGTTCCAAAACTTCTTTGTTTATTATAAACTCTAATTTTGCTTCTACATATTTTGACACGGTTACGTTTATTAGTGTCAACATCAGTTTGGTTCTACTGGCATTTGTATCTGCATGAAGCGATGGCTCAGGGACTGTTTTAGTTGATAGTCGAGACTTCTCTAGGCTAGTAAGTCTAGGCTTCTGTTTTCTCTTGTAGGCGTTCAAATAATCATACGTTTGTATTATCCACAGTGCTGTTCATTAAAATCTTTGAAGGACCGTGTTACATATGCACTGAAAGCATCTTTTTATTTTGAATGACTAGTTTTCATGGATAAATTGAATTATGTACAAGGTGTTCAAATCAAAATTGAGATAAAATGGCCATCCATGGTAGTTGCTCTAAAAAACAATAATATCCTTCACTTTCATTTCAGTTCCTATTTCCTCTTGATAAAATATTTCTATTTAATTTATAGACTTTTATTTAGCAAAGTCATAAAGAGATATCCACCAATATTTGTTTGAAACAGTACCAATAAATGTATATACCAATATACCAATAATACCAATCTGTTTCCAATAAATGGCATCATCTACTACTGAAATAGTTGTAAGTACTTGCATAAGTATTTTAAAAATAGCGAATTGCAAGTGGCCAGGGACGAACCTAAAGAGTTTTTTTGGAGGGGGGGTTACCTTAAAATTGCCAACTTATTACGATGAAAGTGCCAACTACTAGCAAGAAAATTAGAAGAAAAGTGAAGCAAAATTAGTATTTTACACAAATCTTATTTTTATTTAAAACTCTCCAACGTGTATGCTTGGCAATTAGATTAAATTTTAAAAAATAAATTGTTTTGGACACATTTTCTTATCTTTCTTCTTATCATTTTTCTCAAATTGTGAAATTGCCAACTCTCGCTCGAAATTATCAACTTTGAGGGGGGGAGCTTCCCCTCACATCCCCCCCCATGGGTTCGTCCCTGCAAGTGGCGGATTTACGCACAAGCGGAGGAAGCGGTAGCTTCAGACCTCACAAGTCGACAAATAAAAATACTTACCTAATAAACTTACCTTGTCGCGAAGAGTGAAACAAGAGACAGTTCATATCGTGTACGAGCGGATAAAAAATATAGTTTCGCAAAAAATTAAAACAATACGATAGCGAATAGTAATTCATCTGAGAAAGATAAATATAATCGCATACTTGCCAAACTGTACAATTATACTAACTTTTTTGTAAGGTTGGTGCTACATATAAAATTTCATAACTTTTAACTATTTTAACTGTTATTAACTTTTTAAAGTCAGCAATGATTGTATACTTTTAGTAACTAAAGATAAACAACTGATATCGCTGCACCCGCAGAAGAATAGTGCTATTTTATAATTTGTATTATTACATTCAATAAAATTTTCAGTTATGTCAAAATGACAAACTATTTCTCAATTATTTTTAATTTTTTTAGCACCTAGCACCAATTTTACAAAAAAGTTACTATATCTTAAGACTTGGCAAGTATGCCATAATATTTATCTTTCTCAGATGAATTAATATTCGTTATTTTTCCTTTGCCCACACACGAAAACCCAATCCCTAAGTGAAGTTTTACCAATGCTGTATGTATTTAATATTTATATTAAATACATAATTTAATTTCTTAAAGTCTTGAAATAAATAAAGATTATTAAAAGTTTCACAGTTTTATTAAAATACAACCTGACAATATTGTTTCGACAGCTATGCTGTCATTATCAAAGGTAATATAATTATAAACAAACACGTCGCTAAGGTAGATACAAAATAGGTAACTAGATAAAATAATAATAATAATCATAATTAAATATCTAATACTTCCAGTAACGGAGAATTACTGAGCTCAAGTTGTTCATTCATTAAAGGTACCCTGAGTTTGTGTTTGTATATCTCAAAGGCTGCTAAAATGTCTAATTTGCGTTTGTTATTACAAAAATGTAGGAATTTAATATTATTTTGAGGAGTCATTGTGTGATTTTGTTCTAAAAGGTGTTTGGCGTAATTCGATTTTTTAGGATGTTTATTTTTGTAATGACGTACATGTTCTTTATATCTTATGTCAAAATTTCGAAGTGTTTGTCCAATATATACCTAACTACAAAATATTTCGGTTCTATTTTAAGTTCTCTTTCTATTGAAGGTTTTAAAGATTGGAAGCACCTCGCTGAGACTTTAAAACAACATGATACCTCTAACAACCATATCCAAAGTCAAAAATCTTGGATTGAATTTAGTCAAAGAATACAGTACTCTAAAACGATTGACAGTCACTCACAAAGACTCATTACCGCAGAGATAAATTACTGGTACGAGGTGCTTCTACGAATTGTTTCAACAATAAAAATGCTTGTTCAAAATTGTTTAGCCCTCCGAGGTACAAGTGACAAACTTTACGATTTCGTTAATGGTAATTTTTTACATATTATTCAATTACTTGCTCAGTTCGATCCAGTAATGGAAGAGCATATCCGAAGAGAGCTCAAAAAAGAGGAAGTTCAAAATGAAATAATTATTCTTTTAAGTGAAAATATAACATCTCACATTATTAGCGAGATTAAAAAAGCTAATATTATTCAATTATTCTAGATTGTACTCCTGATGTCAGCAAGATCGAGCAAATGACAGTCTTAGTAAGGTATGTGTCCATTGACAAATCCAATCCCAATGAGGTTTCCATTAAAATTAATGAAAGCTGTTTAGGCTTTCTTCCGGTTGAAAGATCGACGGGCTCTGAACTCTCAACTCTAATACTTAGACTTGAAACATTGGGATTGAATTTGCAGGATATGAGGGGACAGTCTTACGATAATGGGGCCAACATGATAGGTGATAAATCAGGAGTACAATCTAGAATAAAAGCGTTAAATCCACGAGCATTTTACCTCCCATGTAGTAGCCACTCATTAAACCTGGTCGTTATTGACATGGCAAAGGTATCCTTCGAAGCCACCAATTTTTTTAATATGGTCCAAAAAATATATCTATTTTTTTCTCTTCAACTTTTCGATGGACCATATTAATAAAATATGTTCAGGGACTAACTTTGAAACCCCTAAGTGATACTCGTTGGGAAAGCCGAATAGATGCATTAAAACCATTGAGGTATCAATTAGGAGGGATATACGATGCTTTATTTGCTGTTTGTAATAATTCGGAGATTGACAACTCTACAAGAGTTGAGGCTTCTGGACTATTAAGTTGTGTTAAACAATTTAAGTTCTTATGCTCCATTGTAATTTGGTACAAAATTTTAAATTGTATTAATCCAATAAGTAAGCTCTTGCAGACAAAAGACTATGACTTACCATCTGCTATGGAACTGTTGAAAAATTTTAAAATTTTTTTCAAGGGTCTTAGATCGGACGCGGCCTTTAATGAAATGCTTTGCGATTCTCGAGAACTCGCCGACGAAATTGACATACCGGCTGATTTTGAGGTTTTCCATCCACGTCATAGAGTTCGAAAAAGGGATGTTAATTTTGACTATGAGGCACGAGATGATCCGATAGAAGATCCTACTTTGAAATATAAGGCAGAGTTTTATTTTTTCACATTAGACCAAGCTATCAATGCACTTGAATCCAGGTTTGATTTGATCAGTACCCACAGCAACTAGGTATTTCCAGTTTTTATACAATATTAATGATTTAAAAGATCCAAGTCCAAGATTAAAAGTCCAATGGAGATTTTAAAATTCATTTCAAAGCTGCATTTTGCTCCAAATCTCGGTATAGTTTTAAGAATCTTGCTTACTCTCCCAATAAGTGTGGCAAGTGGAGAAAGAATACTCTCCCAATAAGTGTGGCAAGTGGAGAAAGAAGTTTCTCCATATTAAAGTTAATTAAAAATTTCTTACGCTCTATAACTACCGAGGATCGGCTGAATGGCTTGACAACATTAGCCATTGAACACGCTAGCTGAAGAAATTGATGTCAAAAAAATTATCAAAGAATTCTCAGAATTAAAAGTGAGAAAAAAATACTTTTAAGTTTAACTGTATTTTTAATAATTAGGTTTTTATTTTTAGTGGTTCTATAATTTGTTTTACTATCTTTTAATGTATGCATTTTATAATTATATACTAGATTTGTGTCTTTTCTTTTTTCTGTGCAACCTTAATTTCAATTTAGTGCCAAAATCATAAATCAAGAAATTTGTATTTTTGGCAAATCAAAACTTCAACGTTTTTAATACCAATTTCTTTGCTCTCGTTTTATTTTACTACTAATCGTGGGGAGGGTTTAGGTTATCTCTTTTAATTTTTGTTATAAAAGGGCGGCATTTTAACATTTTGCCCGGGGCGGTGCAACTGCTAGCGCCGGCCCTGGTTCTATGTTTTGAATTCGACTAATAGTTGCCATAGATGTTCGTTATTCATAGATGTCCATATCTTAAATTCGGAAATTTATTTTATATATATTTGTTTAAATTAAACCAACAATTGCAATATGTAATAAAACGCATTACGTCATACGTCCTGGAAATGTTCTTACAGTCTCGTTTTGACTTACTCGACTGTAAAATTCCATTTCCAGGACTTATAACGTAAATAACTATTACAGTAATACTAGACCGTAAAATCGCATTTTCCGGACTATAATCGCTACCGTAAACAAGGATAATACGATACAGTATGAAATAAAATATTTTACCTAGCAGAAAGGTTACTATGACAATTACATATGTGATAAATATCTGTCATTCTAGGATGTATTGCTATTCACTATTTCTGCTTTGCCCACACAAAAATCCAAATCAAGTGCAAAATTTTAGCAGCAGTACATGTAGTATACATAGATTATTTATTTTGACTTTCTATAATAGAGGTATTGAAACACAATTATTTTCATTTAAAAATGAAGCTTCCTGGTAGCTGCATAAATATTCCTTTATAAACTAATGTAATCAAAAGTTAACGAACGCATAGTGCTGCAACACAAAAAGCACTTTAGCGAAATGCTTTTATACTCTTCATTATTTCAGAAGCCTTTGTGATTTTTAATTTTGAAAAACTTTACTCACAAATTTGCTTCAGCGAATGACCACATAAATACAATATTTGCATATTTTCCAGTCGCTCTACACCTATTCTATAAAGTAAGTACCCATCAAAAATACTTCATTTTCGTAACAAATGCAAACTATTGAAGACCCAAATTTAAATCCTTTTAAATCCACAGTAATGTATTGTTTAGCAAGGAAGTAAAAAAAAGGCTCCACCTCTTAGGTCAAGGCATTGATATATCTGTTCCATTTAAATCTTATAAAACACGATACATATGTACATAAATAAATTAACAAACAAATCAAATAACGAATCGTTGTCATTGAGGTAAACCTTCACGGACATTTAAGAGGTCACTAAACAACTTTAAACACCGGCAATGTCCATATTGGGCGACAAGTACCGGTGGGGACACCTCCACATTAGGCTGACCCCGAATGAGTCATCACATTGGTCCCCCGTTTCCCTCTGATTGCCATCGGATGTTGGTGATCTTTGAGTAATTGTAATCTGTACGTGTACATGTACGACCTCATTTGAACGATTTGTGTATATGAACTAAAATAAAAATATTTATTTTAGATTAAATATAAACACTTAAGAATATTATTTATGAACTTCAGGACAGGCTTCATGTTTTTATTATTACAGGTTGCACTGGTTCATTTAATCGGTACATGTGTGGTTGTAACATTAAAAGTAAGGTGACCATTATAGGATTATCTGACGATGAGTGGATTATTTATTGTTTTCTTTTATTACTTTTTATTTAAAGATATTGAATATATGTATTCTTAAATGGGACAACGAGCTTTAACTGATGCGTACAAAGAAGTTCATAATTTTTATGGGTAACATGGTATCAGTGATGACGTATTTAACTTCTTTTCAAATTACGCCACAGATATTTTTTCTTACTGTTTGATTAGGATTCTTTTTTCATTCACTGGTATCCGAATCTAACGTGCTCGAATTACAGTAGTTGCGTTTTAAGTGTATTAGTACTAAAACAAACAGTAAAGCAGTAAAGCTACTGCCCAATTGCATCAACAGAGCGCTGCTTAACAGACAGACGGCAGTTGTTCAAACCGAGAATCATCACCAACACATAATATGTAGATTAGGCTCATTAGGGGGGAAGATCGAACTATACAGGGTGTTTTACAGGATGTGCACTCGAGTTGACCAGTGCATTTCTGATGATATTTGGAACAAAAAGTCTTAATAAAGTTTTTTGATTAGAGAAAGTTAAAATTTTTAGTAATTTTGACCGACGTTTTCAGAAAAGCACGTATAAAATTATAACGCGCTGAAAAACGCTAACTGTATGCCAAAGTTCCAGCTTTGAAATTTTAAGAGGCTGTCTCAGAGAAACTGCACAAAATTGGAAACAGAAAAATTTTATGTTCTCCAATTTGCTTCAAACATTCAGGTATGATTCTTTAACACATAAAGACCGTACTGACCGAAGAAGGTATCACTTATATTGATAAGCTGGGCGTAGCAGGGCGGTAAATGTCAAAATGCTAACTTTGCGTAGAAGCATCGTATACTCACATACTATAGCTCATTTTGACGAGCTCGGCGAGTAGAATAATTTTTCTCTTTTGGTGCATTTGGAAATTCCTACTGTGCACAAAGTTATGCCAAGAAAACTACTGAAAAATGGTACATCTTGGTGGTTTTAACCATTTTCTCAGGAATTCAGAAGCTTTGCCACCATAAGCTGCATATCTTTAGAATCTACGATAAATCTCACTTCAGATACACTTACATTTATGCACTGAGTCCGGGTCGCCTGGGAGAACTAGTTCAATATGTACGGTTCAAAAGTACAACAAAATCTTCTCTCTTGTCTATCTCAACAAATATTATTCCAAACTAAGCATTGTTATATGTCATTCGAAGCGTCTCGACGAGAGCTACACCATGGAATACAAAGGCAGTATGGTTTTTAGGTTTTGCCATAATATGATAATTAGTGGTGGAAAATGTTTTTTTATAAATGACTGGCAACTATAGCTTAATCCTAAGGGTAAGCATGACATATTATACATTTTCAGAATTCGCTCGTTTAGATGAATAACTTTCTCTTTGTACCTTCTTGATCCAAACATTCCGTGAAAAGTTCAACGGCATTTGTAGAGACTTGATTTCGAGACATGCTTGGAGAGGGAAATAAACGTAACAGCAGAAATTATAAATATGTACAACAATAGAGAAAATATTTATACAAATAAAAAACAGATTTCTCAGCAATGTTTAATTTATAAAACTCAGAAATATTTGCATTAGGTCGTTAAGAAAAATCTGAAAATAAGGAATATTAGTACATGCTATATTAATAAATAAGTAAGGAACATTATTAGTAAAAATCGCCTCGACGCCTAAAATGCTGCAGGTCGCAACCTCGACAGCAAAGTTAGTGACAAAATTATACTAATTCCTAATAAACGACACGACAACAAAAATAGAAAATTCAACAAAAATACTAACGTATGAAAAAAACTCGAAGACTATTATAATCGAAGCAGTGAATAATTTTCCATTCACATACTAAAAAATGATACATCTTGGTGGTTTTAACCATTTTCTTATCGTTTCAGAAGGTTTGCCACCATAAGCTGCCTATTTTCAAAATCTATGATAAATTTCGCTCCAGATACACTTACATTCATGCACTGAGTCCGGGTCGCCTGGGAGATCTACACCAAGAAGCCGGTACAAAAGTACAACAAAATCTTTTGTCATGTCTATCTCAACAAAATCACTCCAAACTATGCACTGTTATGTCATTTGAAGCGTCTCGACGAGAGCTACACCAAGTGATACAAAAGCATGTAGATTTAAGTTTTTGTCATAATATGGTTGGAAGTTGGTTTTTTCGTTAAATCACTGGAAACTACCTGAATACTCAGAGTAAGGGTGACATATACATTTTCAGAATTCTCTCGTCTACGTGATATAGTCTATATCATGTCTTCGAATTTTTTTCATACGTTAGTATTTTTGTCGAGTTTTCTATTTTTGTTGTCGTGCTGTTTATTAGTAATTAATATAATTTTATCACTAACTTTGCTGTTGAGGTTACGACCTGCAGCATTTTAGGCGTCGAGGCAATTTTTAGTACCAATGTTCCTTACCTATTTACTAATATAGTACTGTACTAATATTCCTTATTTTCGGATTTTGTAACGACCTAATACAAATATTTCTGAGTTTTATAAATTGAACATTGCTGAGAAATCTGTCCCTTAATTGTATAAATATTTTCTCTATTGTTGTGCATATTTATAATTTTTGCTGTTATGTTTAGTTCCCTCTTCGAGCGTGTCTGGAAATCAAGTCTCTACAAATGTCGTTGAACTTCTCAGGGAATGTTTGGATCAAGATGGTACAAAGAGAAAGTTATTCATCTAAACGAGCGGATTCTGAAAATGTATAATATGTCATGCTTACCCTTAGGATTAAGGTATAGTTGCTAGTTAATTATCAAACAACATTTTTCACCACTAGTTACAATATTATGGCAAAACTTAAAAACCATAATGCCTTTGTATTCCATGGTGTAGCTCTCGTCGAGACGCTTCGAATGACATATAACAATGCCTAGTTGGAGTAATATTTGTTGAAACAGTCAAGAAAGAAGATATTGTTGTACATTTGTACCGTACACTTTGAACTAGTTCTCCCAGGCGACCCGGACTCAGTACATAAATGTAAGTGTATCTGGAGTGAAATTTATCGTAGATTCTAAAGATATGCAGCTTATGGTGGCAAACCTTCTGAATCCCTGATAAAATGGTTAAAACCACCAAGATGTACCATTTTTCAGTAGTTTTCTTGGCATAACTTTGGTCACAGTAGGAATTTCTAAATGCACCGAAAGAGAAAAGTTGTTCTGCTCGCCGAGCCCATCAAGATGAGCTATAGTATGTGAGTATACGATGCTTCTACGCAAAGTTAGCATTTTGACCTTTACCGCCCTGCTACGCCCAGCTTATCAATATAAGTGATGCCTTCTTCGGTCAGGGCGGCCTTTATGTGTTAAAGAATCATACCTAAAAGTTTGAAGCAAATTGGAAAACATGAAATTATTCCTGTTTCCATTGAATGCAAATTTATTTCAGTTTCTCGGAGACAGCCTCTTAAAGTCACATAAACATGATGAGATCACATTTCACTGTATATTTTTGCGACCTTGCTAGACCAAACCCACCATTTTCACCGTGCAACTTGTGCTACACTGTACTATTGCAGATCTAATTGCTTTGCTTCGTTGGCATAGTGGTTTTATGCTTACCTATAATGCACGTTTCTAAAGCTGACGAAATGCAATTCATACAAAACGTAAATAAACAAAATTGTGTTTTTAGTTTTTACAAGCCATCTGTTTATATAAACATTTTATTTAATTTCACCTAAACGTGACCTTACATATTTAGTACTGTAGAATTATCGAAATTGTACATTTGCCGTTTTTGTTAATTAATTGAAGAAAAACGTTAGTATATATAAAACTATATAAAACTATTCGGCTTTATAAAGAAATTACATTTATAAATTCTAATATCTGCTATGCGATGCGAGGATCCCCCGAACTACGATATAACGCCTTGTTTTGACTACACTCTTAGTTTTTAATGTGCTGCGAATTATGTCATCGTTTACTTAGCTTTGACCTACACCAATATCCTTTTTTTAATTATTGGCGTTCTGCAAATTATCATCTGGCTGACTGACCTCTGACCTGACCCTGATAATATTGTATTATAAAAATATCAGATTGCAATTGCAAGATCAGCATTGTAAACATGACAAAACATAAAACGTCTTTTATTGTATTTATTTTGAAGCACATAACAAACCCTACTGCATGTGCTAAGAATATGATTCCTTTCTTTATTTGCATTTTTTTTCGAAAACTATGCTTTTGAGAAAAAAAAAGTTAATTTCTTATCGATGTCTAACTACTTGCTGCGTTTGATGTGCTTCTTAGAATACACCCTGTATATTGTGTTAGTAGGATTAAAGGTAAGGCTTTGTTTGACGAACAATTATTTACAAATTGTTACAAAACAAATTGTGAGTCAAAGTCACTTTTAATTCGATTAATATATAAACTATTTTTCTCCCAAAATTTAAAGTACTTTTTTCTACTAGGAATTAAAAGTGTAGCATAGCAACACGTAAATCTTTATATTAGTAACGAAAACGTCAATTTTAATGACAAATAACATTTTTAAAATAATAGTAGATTATGTTATTAGGCGTAAAACTGGAACTTTGTGTGCTGAAGCTGACTGTTGTCTGCCGAACGCTAGTGAGGCAGACATGTCAGCTGAAGCACACAAAGACAGTTTTGCGCCGAATGACATATACTAGTTTATCTTCAGACGTCTTAATTTAGAACATTTTTTAATATTGAAAAGTTTTTAAAAATTAAAATTTTAACTGATCACAATATCTTGGCAGTACTGCTTCCATGGCGATGCAAAAAACAAAATTCAAACAACGGAAAGAATTAAACGCCAGTGTTTTGTGAAATCGTTAATCAGTTTATTTCACGCTTACATAACGAACAAAACTGTACGATGTCGAGTTCCGACCGACCTTCTACTCCTCCTGAAGTCGTTGAAGCTGCGAGAGAGTCTATCGAAAAATTACTACCGACTAAATCGGCAAGTGTCTATGAAGCGGCCTACGAAAAATTCTTCAAGTGGTGTTCCGCGAAAAATGTGGAAGTGTATTCGGAAAACGTCTTATTAGCTTACTTTTTGGAATTATCTCAAACCTTGAAAAGTTCTTCACTCTGGTCGCAATATTCAATGGTGAAGTCGTCCTTAAATTTAAAGAAAAATTTCGATATCTCAAAATACTGCAGACTGCGCTTGTTTTTGAAAAAACAAGGAGAGGGTTACAAGCCAAAAAAAGGCGAAATCCTATCAAAAGAAGAATTTGGCAGGTTTTTGTACGACGCTCCTGACGAGATTTATCTAGGAACAAAGGTACTAACGATCCTAAGACTTTGTATAATTATTATTTAAATATTTCATTTCTTATTTATAGATTGTTTTGATCTTTGGAATATCTGGTGCATGTAGATATCATGAACTTCCGAAAATGAAAACTGATGATATTGAAGACTGTGGTTCGTTGCTGCTAGTAAAGGTTCCTGACACCAAAACAAAAAAGTCGCGACCTTTCACGATTTTGGGGGGAGAATGTTTGGCCAAATATAGAAAATATATATCTCTAAGACCTGCAGGCTTTCAAGAACAACGTTTTTTTCTAAAATATCAGAATGGAAAGTGCTTGAGAATGGTAATGGGTATTCATAAGCTTGGGAATGTAGCGAAAGAAGTAGCCAAGTATTTAAAACTTCCAAACTGGAATGAATATACCAGTCACTGTTTACGCAGAACATCTGCAACTATGCTTGTGGCTGGAGGAGGCGATATTACCATGCTCAAAAGACATGTGGGCTGGCGTTCCAGTTCTGTAGCTGAAGGGTACGTAGAAGAGTCTTTACGAAGCAAGAAAGATATCGCATGCAAAATTCTTGTGCCATCCGACAAAGAACACTCATTTAAGGAAGACGTAAGAAGTGACTGCGAACCCAGCACCAGTGAAAACGCTAGAGAGATTAATTCAAATAATATTGTTAATAATTCTGCAATAGATGTTGTTGGCGCTAGGAGATTACTTCAAAATGCTAGTATTACTAACTGTGTGTTTCACATTAACGTTAACAACTAATAATTTGTAATATGATTAGTTTGTAATAAATTATGTTTACATTGTTGAAAATTATTGTTGTTCATTTTGTCTGCCTAAGCTCATAAAAAAGAAAGAAGCGCCTAAGCACACAAAATGCTATTTTTACCTTGTCATTTGAGTCACAAAATCTGTCACTTTTGTGACGTTTGAAGATAAACGTATTTTATGATAACTGTCACGACTTCCTATTTGTCGCTTTTCGGGGTGCTGGCACACTTAACCTCCACAAAAATGAAAAGCGTGGCCCTATGGATCAGATTTAGAAGATATGCTCTACAACACGGCACCGAAATACTATCCCTCAAGATACAGTTCATAGCGTATCAATTAGCCTTAAAATTCTCATTTCTGCAGCTCTCAACTTGCTTTCGCCTTTCTTATGACAAAAACAATTTTCAAGACTCTCCAAGGAAGAGACCGCTGCAGTTTGGGCACAGCCCAAACCCTTCCCAACTTCCCTACCTTATGCGCACAAATGCCTATTCCGTCATTGTTTTATTTTCCTGTTTGCTCGTAGGCAATTTTTTTTTTATTCCAGTTTTGAGACCCGTGGCGCTTTTCATAACCCGACACAGATTTGGCTGCTGCAGTAACTACCTTAACAGTCCACTACACAGATTGCATGTGGCACGGATGCAGGATTGAAAGATCCTCACGCGCAGTTCAGCGCTCTATGATAGTTTTAAGTCCAGCCCCAGAGTGCGCAACGGTCGACGTGGTGATGGATGTAGTTGGGAGCACCGAATGTCAACTAAGGTACTTCAAACCCACACACTCATCTTTGAGTGATTGCACCCTTCTTTGTCTCTAGAATCCGTTTTTCCAACAGTTCATAGCTAGCAACAGATTTTCTGGATGTAGAAAAAAGCGTTTTGGCGAATGTCTGGATGCTCTGTGACATGCTGTTCTTCATGTAGGAAGACCCTAGTGGATCCTCGAATAGAGGATGTGTTTTAATAGTGAACCACCCAAAAATCCGGGAGAGTCTGAAGGTGGATGGGTATGCTGTGAAGATGTAGACAGGTGTTTTAAACTAACTAAGAATGAGCGGAATTTTGTGAAGCTATTTTTTGCTCAACCGAACGAAACTTTCTCGGAAGATATGGACGTACACATGTCGAATAAGTATTATTGGTCAGTACTAAAATACCTTCTCTTTCAACATCTGTTATTGCTATTTTCGTCAATTTTACTATTGGAAAGTTTTCACAATTTCCTAAAGATTTGACAGTGGGTCTAGAGTGTTCTTTTGGGTCATTGATCCATCGATGTGCTCGCAGTCACAGTATCGTCAAGTAGTGTAGTGTCTTTGTACAGCCGAAGGTGTGGACATTGCCGGTTTGTTCGGGCCCCTTAGAGTTCGAGAGGTTACAAAGCCCTCAGGTTCCACCAGCCAGCGGGAATCACCTTAAGGAATATTAGCATCTCACATCTAAGACAACCATCTCCACATGGTACATGCAAGATAGTTTAGATAGAGTCGAAAGGGGCGCTGTCAACAAGTACATCAGACCTTTAATTAGTACGTTGCGATGGGAAAAAGCATTTCGTTTCAAGCCCAGCCCACACTTGTTGGACTAGGGTTGAAGAGACTTCCTAGGGGAAGTGGGTCCAATGTGTAAAACATAAATAGCTCCGGCACTAGTCTGGAGGGCTATTAGATGGTAGATAACAACCTCGCTCTCACTAGTCACTTTTTTATTTTTTTTTTTAATTTAAAATGCGTTCTTCCCGGACGATGAAGTAACACAGATTTCGTGCCACTGCGATGTTTGGCACAATAAAATTCTCTTCTAGGGAAAGAGTTTCTGCAGTTTCAGCTAAACTCTAATAGGGTCGATCAAATGAGTAGATGACGATTGATTGAATGTTGCGCCATCCCGATTTCTCGCCCAAAAAGAAACAAACAAATATTATATGGGTCAGCTTCGGTGGATTAGTGGTTAGCATGTCTGCATCTCCAAGGGCCTCAAGATCAGACCTGGGCCACCTCGAGCCGAGCTGAGCTGATAATTTTTCATGGCGGAGAATACGAAAGAAACGCCCCCCCAGATTCGACTAAATGTTAGTAGGGTCGGCCACATAATTATACTAATCGATTCCATGAGGTACGAGGGATGTTCTTCCACCGTGATTCCTCGACGAAAACTAAATATTATAGTTTGAAGTAAATACTAATTATTATTAATTGATGTTTTATATTAAATCATATGCAATATGCTTGCAATTATCTAGTTCGTATAGAAAAATTGCTATTCTACCGTAGCCGGCTTTGATAGCCCACTTGGTTAGAGCGTCCGCCCGGAGAGCGGGATACCTGGGTTCGATCCCCGGTCAGGGTAAACATTTTTCTATAGATATTTGCATTTACAATATGACTTAAACACGTATTATATGTTATCAAAAAAGACATGGCATAAAAATCAACAGAAACTAACTACGTTACCATAATTAACACATGTTAACGTATAGTACAGTACATCCCTCCTCTTAAGTCAAGTCTTACATGATTTTTAACTATACGGCCACATCTTGTATATTTATGTTTGGACTCTGGAAGTAGGTATACTTAGTTTCAGTTAAATATCGTACATTTTCTTTCGTAGGTCATTAAGTGGCACTTTAAAACAAGATTAGAAGACTTACAATTTGATTACTAGGACTCGAATTAGGAATCAATTGATAGACACTTGAAATGTTAATCAAATAATCCCAAGTAGTTTAGTTGAATGTGCTCCAATCTTAATGAGTGAATAATTAAACGAATACCAGATTTGGCACTTTTTAAGTTAATTTATTAGTAGGTAGTAATTTATAAATATTATGCCTAATCCAAATCAACCATTTTAGAAAATGATCTTAGGACCTTATATGAGTTTTGTTTAAATTATTTTATTTGTAAAAAGAAGGAATTCAGCAATAAAAATTAATTGGTTAAAGTTATAAAATAATTGGATCATAATGTATCAAAGCCAATTAATCCTAATTGCATAATTACTGCTAAAAATATTTAATTTTCACTTTATTTATAAAATTCGATTCCTCTCAGAGAATGACTATAAATGATCATAGAGAAAATGTAGGTCAAATATTTTGATGTTAAATGCTTGTTGCTAAATTTAGTTTTAGAAACTTTTGCTAAAATACTATAAAGTGCTATTCTTTTGTAATTTTGAATATAAAAGCATCGTCCCTGACCTAACGGTATGCTTTGAACAGTTTGAATATGAATAGAACCATATAATTATTCATCTATTAAATCTAAATTGTTTAATATCCTAAACAAAATTCAATAGCCCTAACCAATTGATAATGATGAAAAGTACTTGTTAAGGAGATATTGTTATTATGGTCACAACATTTATTACCTTGACACTTCCTCGTAGTACGCTTCATTAAGTAATTATTGATAAATGAAATTGTTTTCTAATAAATGATTAGGTTTGGCAGGTAAAGGTGAAAGTTACAAAATCTCTCAAATCAAAAGAAGGTCATGGATCAACGAATCTTACATTATCTAGATTTGAATTGACGATAATAATTATTACATTACAATTATGTTAATCCTATAATAAATAAGATTTACACCACTTTTTACTTAAGAAATAACAATAACGGATTGATTAATAAATCTCGATCTCCTAATAAGGCATAGCTCCTAATAGTGATCGTAACTTCCAATAACTGACCACAAATAGCACCTACAACTCAACGATATTCAGGTTGATATATGTTGTGAAAAATCCAAAGATAAATGTTTTGTGTTTATAGAAGTAAAATTACTAACCAATGTTACATGCATCATTTAATTTAATTGACAATAATAATTATTGTAGTCGATATTAAGTATTAAAAAAGAAAATTCCTGTATACAATCTCTGTTGTATTCTAACAGTTTTTGAGAAAAATTAAAATGAAGTGCAGCCTAATGTTTTCAAATTGAACGAATAGATATTTCCATGTTCAACAAGGTTAAACAATAACTGTTTGGTTTGTAAAATGTGCATACTAAAACACCTAACAAAGAAATCAACCAGCAATTTTGACCTGTAATTACTTCAAGAATATTACTCATCAAGTCATCAATAAACAAAATATAGAGCTGCAACCTTGAATATTATATTTGAAAATGTTTATTAATATGTAAAGTTGCGTAATTCATTTTTATTTAGTACACTGCCTGCAAAACTAAAAAATGCAATTTTGAATCCAAGATCAAGATTAGTTTCTTCACTAATTTTATATTTGCGCGTGTTAATTATTTTCATATTTTTCTCCAAATCAAGATTATTTTTATAATTTTTTTTTTGTTAAGACTAATTATTTGCTTCATTAACTCCATACAAATATCGTATTTTTAATTAATTACCATATTCGATAATTCTTGTAAAAAGTGATGACTGATGATTATGAACAAGGGCAATAAACTATGTATAACAACAAAATAAACAATAATGGTTAAAGTATTCTGCAGTTTTCCTTAGCTGTAACATAAATGTGGGATTTGTGCTATACCATCTGTAAATCGGCTGCAGTCGCACGTTGACCTGCGTAATGATAATCGCCACCCCTACCTCCCACACACACACAAGCTTCATAGTTTCTGGGATCTGGTTCTCCAGGCAATCGGTAGTAGCAATTTTTATTATTATTATTCAGCAGCGTCTTTATTGCAATTCTAAAGAGTTTGCATTAATCATTGGTCTGATATCGTTCTATTAATACCTATTCTTATTTACATACAGTGTCGGATTGGTCAGCAGTGATACCGGGGAAATCCCCGGTGGGCCGCTCGAGTCAGCGGGCTGGTCGGCCGCCTTCGCAAAAAAATTTATAAACATTTAAAATTATGTAATTTCGTAAAAGTTTGTTAAAAAGAAGTACCACTGAAATAAAAAATAAAAGACGGGGGACCTGAATTGGATATTGATCCTGAATCTATCAAGGAAACTGACAAGGCCGCTGTTTCAGATGATCCTGACCCGGAGAATACTACTGAATATGAAACAGAAAGAGCTTTTATACAAGAATACACTGCGACAACTCAAATAGCTAAAGAAAATTTTGAGGGAAAAATTGCCCGTGATGATCAAGCTACGGATGAAACTCTACTTGCGGAAGCGGAAGATTATTCCAATTATTTTTTGTTCTGATAGAAATCATTTTCATCAGAGAATTCAGGATCACAAAAAGTCTACGTCGTATGTATCATGTGCCCAAGCATATTTATTGTATTTGACGAAAGTAATTATCGAACACTTGCTAGCAGTCAATTGTCTCTGAGATTTGAACAAGTGAAAAAAAAGGAAAGAAGTAATGAAGCGAATTATTGACATTGTGAAATTCATTGGGAGATGTTTAAGTTACCGAGGAAAAGCTGAAGCAGCTTACACCTTAAAAATGAAATTTTTCTGTTACCTACAGTCAATGAAACGTTTTCTTTTTCAAAATTAAATTTGAAGGGATATGATTTAAAAGTGCTTAAAATTGCGTTTTGAGGAAACCAAATTTCCAAAATTTATCGAGAAAGGTCCCAAGACCCCTTAGTGGGGCCGGTACCAACTCTACTTCGCCGGTAAATTTTTATGTCCCAATTCGACCCTGTTTACATAGATTATAAAAGAAGCACAGAACGCAGTATTCTTCAAAGCACAGCAGTATTTGTTATTTGTTGTACAAGAGTGAATACTACTACGTTTTGAGTTGCATACTAAACAGCCCTTTTGCACTTGCTCATGTTGATTGCTCCTACAGGATCTCCTCTTGTTAATATAGCAGTACCTCTACGTGAGTTCGCCGGGACTATATAAATTAGATAATATTCCTTCCTCCATATCTAACTTGTAGAGGTTACCTTCATTGACTTCTACAACTGCTGCAAAAATATCGGCTGATTCTTAGTAGCAGATTTTCTTTTTAACTGTATTTCTTTACACAAAACCAGCTTCCTCATTTGTTAAACTATCAGAGCAACACAATATAATAATATAAATGCTCTTTTGGCAACTGAATATTGGTTCTATATCGCACATATCTTTGTGAGGGCTTACACGAATCCCCGATGTTTCTATACCTTGGTTAGCGCGTTCAACTTGCTTCAGCCTTGGCTTTGTCTACGCCTAGGTTTTCTAAAGACCACCAGGCCATAGCACTTTTATTTCAGTTATTATGTTGTTAACAAGTTCACACCCGTTATCACTATATAACATACACGGCGCACCAATGGAAGAACGTTTCAAGATTCTAGGTTAAACTGTCACCCTAATAAATGTTTACCTTGACATGTCTGCCATTTGACATCAATTCTAAAAATTGTTATTGCAGAAATCTGTCAAATTTATAAATTCTAACATATTCTTAAACTTTCGGGTACGGTCATGTATGTTTGTGATGACAAACAAAATAATAAAGTAGTTAATACATAATTAGACCTTACAGTACAGGTAATTCTTTCTTCAGTTTCTAATTTAAATTTAAGATATATAATATTCGAAAAATATAAAAAAGTTAAAACCTTGTTGATTTGTTAGACTAAAAATGATTTTTATTTAATTTATTAGTAAGAAAAGATGAATTTAGCAATAAAAAATAATAATTTAATTATAACTTATCAAAGCCAATTAATCCTAATTGCGTTATTACTCCTACGAACATTTATTTTTCAATTTATTTTAGAATTTTGTGCAAAGAAAATGTAGGTTAAATATTTTGATGTTAAAATATTTGCTGCTAGATTTATTTAGTTTCAGAAACTTTTGCTAAAAGACTATAAAGTGCTATTCTCTTTTTTGCATCCTGGAATATAAATATGTAAATTTGCCAGTGTTAAACGGGGTGTAGTGCAAAACATAAATTAAGAATAAAAGAATTTAAGAACAATACCGAAAACCGCTAATAACCGAGATAAAGTCACTAGAAGTTTGTCAGAGTTCGTTCGTGACGTCATACCGACACGGAGCCGTGAACCCTCAGTATTACATGCATTTTAGATGCAGTGCGCTCTTCGCGTTGATCGTATTTCTTTAACAATGGAGTTTAGGTTTTAACCAAAATATACAACAGACTCAATTAAGGCCAGTAGCGCAACCAGAACATTTTTTCGGGGGGTTTTATTTGATTAAATTTGATTAAATCTTATTTATTTATGTATATTATTAAGAGAATAAGGAAAATCTCTATGATAAATACAAAAGTTTCGGGGGGGGGTTTCGACCCCCAAAACCCCCGCCATGGGTGCGCCACTGATTAAGGCAAATAAAAGAAGACAAAAAAGAGAAGATCAAAATCAGTCGAATATTACAAGATTAAACAATCTAAATTGATGAAATGCAATAATTGCATTTCATCAATCAATTCATTGCAACCAAAAGTAACAAAAATAAATTAGTCTCGAACTACCAATACATAGGTGTGATAGCACACAAAGATTATCTTGTTCTGAGATGATCGAGCAACACTGGACCACTTGGAGAATTTTTAGGTTTTTCGAATTTCATTGCATTTGCCCGACCTGAGCGTCAATTTATAATTTATAAAGGTTTTAGTACTTTATATTTACAAAATTTTAAAAGAAAAGAATCATGAAAATCCGATCAGTTTTAACCGGTTCCGAAATAACGATCTTTTTTTGCCTAACACTCCTCCACTATAGTTAGTAAGTAAAAATGTGGGTTCGATTTTAGGTAATACTACTATAAAATCGTTCCAAGAATTTTATCCCCCTTTTTAAATTACCACGAATTCATTTTAATAGTAGTTATAGTAGTTAGTCAGTAAAAATGTAGGTTACATTCTTTCATTGAATACTACTCTATAAAATAGTTCCAGGAATTAGTTCACCCTTTTTAAAATTGCCCGAATTCATTTTTATAGTAGTTATAGTAAGTAAAAATGTAGGTTAAATTCCATCATAGAATACTCTCTATAAAATAGTTGCATGAATTAGTTCACCCTTTTTAAAATTCCGCGAATTCATTTTTATAGTAGTTAATATGTAAAAATGTACGTTAAATTCTTTCATATAGAATACTACTATCAAATAGTTCCAAAGATTATGACCCCCTTTTTAAATTCCACGAATTTATTTTAATAGTATTGAGTCATTCCATACGAAATCGTCTAAATTTTTTTTGTTGCTCTACTATTTTAGATTTTGCTCAGACTTTGTGAGAATCTTCTTTAGGGTTCCAAAGAAGGAAATCCATAGTGATTTAATTTTCGCATGCGTCAGTTCCCGCCTGCCCTAATTAAAGCATTTAAAAATCGTCACTTTTATGCTTTATATTTTTAGCTGTAAAAATCTTTCTATTAAAGATATCTACACGTTCAAGATGGCATTTCAAAGCTAAAAGATAGTGGTTTTTATGCAAAGAATATAAATTCACACAATCAATATCCCCGAAAAATAACACGGTGCTGAAAATACGTGTATTTCACTGATTTTTCGTGATTTTCAACTGACTCTCATTGTCTAGACTGTTGAATGCAAACAGCTAATATTTCTCAGAGATCAAGTGCACACACATATCGTGGAAGAAATAAAGCCTACAATTGACTCGTTCGGCCTACTATTTATAAAAAAATATCTGCTTGAAATCTTGAAAGCTCTAAAAAAGTTCTGCTTCACTTAAAACCTCAAATGCTGCCATTAAAATTAACCTAGCGTATACAGGGTGATTAAGAAAATAGTAGTTTGATTTTAATGTTTACATTTTTTTGAATATTTAATATTTTCAGTACAGTGACTTCAAATTTCTTACCTACTAAAACGTTTCGGTAAATGGTCCCACAACAATATCTTTTTGCTGCAAAATGATCTAATATTAACATCTTATGATCTTCACTTTTCTTCAGATAAAGGCGAGTTTTAGGCATCGACAATGAAGTTACATAATTTAAAGATTTAATATTTTTGTTATTATAATTACCTTGAATTCCTTATACAGGTCGTACTGTATTGTTTTGTTTACCATTACATGTTTATATTTTTCATTGTAGCTTGTTTATCTCAAACTAGGGTTTGATGATTTCCCCATAAGATGATCTTCCTAAATACCAGTCACTTTTCCAGCGCCTTACCTATATTTGTGTGTGGGGTGGGGGTAGTCATACCACAGCATAATAACAACCAGTGGTGCACTCTCGCAAATATGTTCTGCCGCCACGTGCGACCTTCTATACTCAGACTGTTTGGGCGGTCAAGGTTAGTTTTAATGGTAGCATTTGAGGTTTAGGTAAAGCAAAACTTTAAAATGGAAAAAGTGGAGAAAACATATGCATTATTCTTCACAAATCATTTGTAAATGTAGTTTTACACTTTGATAGTTTAGTAAGAAAGACAACGATACTACAATAATTGCTGTGGCATTTAGTTTGTAGCAATTTTGTATGTTGGAACCAAATCTTGACAAACGCTTTTCTTTTGCTTCTTCTAAAGATGTTTTTTGTGTTTTAAATGTTATTTGGCAGTTCAAAATGTAATTTTTCTAATTCGTTCGGTTTTGTGTCATAATTTAATAAAGATATTGGTGCTTTACTGCTTTATAATAGATACTACTACAAATTCCCAACAGTTTTAACGTTTTAGCGAAGCCCGCAAATGACAGACAATTTATGCCATTTAATAAAGTGCGGAAGATAAATGAGTAGTGCACTTCTAATTAGATGGAGAATAATATAAGAGTATGAGGAAAACACAGGGAATGTCACACTACTTTGATTAGAAATATTTTGATTGCTGTTGACAACAGTATTATTTTAAAGGTAATAAATATAAAACACCGTAAAAGTGCTTGCCATGGATTATAGGCATGTTCTTTTCGCCTGGTAGTTTGTACACTAAATAGTCACTAATAAGTGCACACCGTTATGATTTTGAACAATATTTGCAGGATTAATTTTATCTTTCTACACTTTATAACGGTTTCGTTCTTTTTCTTTTCTAAACAAATTCTGAGGAGACTGATGGATTTTTTTTAAATGTTATTACACTCAACGACGCAACGGTTAAACATTTTAACAATAAATTACGCTAAAAACCTATGCTATTATTATAGTGCAAGCATAGGCACCCGCAGAAATTTGTCCAGGGGGGGCAAACCTAGAATGAACGACATGCTAGGGGGGGGCAAGCCTACAATAAACGACATGCTAGGGGGCAAGCCTAGAAAAAACGGAATATTATACAAAATCTTCAATAAAATTCAAATTGTTCAACTTTCAGGGTGGGGGCAAGTGCAAGGGCTTGCCCCCCCCCCTTCCGGGCGCCTATGAGTGCAAGGGGAAGTCAATATTAATAATGCAAAGTAAAAAAAATGATGCGCGGTAATGCGTGTGGATCCATAGCGTGTATCGATTCTTTAACTTCAAGTCGAGGCAGTCGTGTCGGTATGACGTCACACACTAAACACTCTATTCTTTAGGAGCCAATATCTACTAAACTACTATCACTGTGCTGTTTTAATTTTTATTCTTAGAATTTTTATTTTCAAATGATAATGAAAAAAAAAGATTTTTGCACTACACCCCTTTTAAGTCGAGAACGGTGCCCATGTGATAATAATCTTTTTTTAATAAACCACTTAATTACCAAATAATTTATTTTTCCTAGCCAAGATATTAGTCATCCTAACAGTCGTTGCAGGACGCAATAGTGAGATCTCACACTACTTAGAAAAACTTATTGAACTTTCAAAGAGAAGTTTCCATGCAGACAATAATCAAGATGTTATATGTTATATATGGATGCTATTAATCGATCAGGTAAGCCAACTGTGATTTGGGTGTTGGCAGAAATTCTAAAAGTTTGAAAAATTGTTTGGATTAAATTATTTTCATACATAATTCCTATAAAAAGACTTTTCGACTCTGAGAATCCTCTTAACTTTTCTTGAACCTGAAATATTCGACAAGGCAGAACCACTTTCACACAAACACCCAGTCAGTAGCGTAACAAGACGGCATTGGGCCCCGGGGCAACATAATCATTAGGGGCCCCCACACGGTCGCAAAAAAGAGGAAAAAATCTAAAAAACAAATTTAGTAATAAAACTGTACTTCACCCTCACCACACACACACACTTTTAATCGCTCTGGGCACTTATTTCAAAAGCAAAACTGTCATCTTCAGCAGACACTGAAAAACTAAACTAAAACCTAAAAAATCTAACCTTACATACCTACAGAAATCACGGTTCGTCGTAATCGGTCAAGTTTGACTAATCGTCAAGCTTGATCGATTACTGGAGCAATTTAGAAGACTAGAATTAATAGGACCTAAATCAGAGTTCATTAGCGCTTCTTTATTCTTAATAATTACTAAGCAAAATTAAGGCCACTAAGGTCAAAATTAAGATATAAAATAAAACTCAAGAAAATTATTGACATTGCTGTTTCTGACGGTTACTCTGAGGATGTTGTGTATAGTACTATTAGAAAAATAGAAATAAGTTAAGAATTAGGTATGTTACTACACTAGGTAATAACAATAAGGATAAGTAAAAAACATTGCAAAATTGCCGCTTTATTCATGTCAAATAGTTGTGGTTTCGAATAACAGCCTTAAGAATGTCTTAGGAAACCCAAAATATCAAGTAGATTACATGGATAAATCGAGAATATATAAAATCTATTATATATTATCATGTTATCATTATATATTATATCATGTAATAACTGCATTCAAATATATAGGGCAAACTAAAAGATGTTTGAAGATTCGGTACAAAGAGCATTTAGCTCACTTAAAATTTAAAAGACATGATAAATCTCGCGTCGTCCTACTTATGCTTGAACAAAATCATAAGGTTAAAGGCATAGAATTAATTAGAAATATAAACAACCCGACAGAACTTAACTGATTTGAAAGCTTAGAAATTATTAAGAATAGAAAAGCGCTAATGAACTCTGATTTAGGTCCTATTAACTCCAGTTTTTTAGAATTGTTCCACTAATCAGTCAAGCTTGATAGTTAGTCAAAGTTGACCGATTACCGACGAACCGTGAAGTTCTGTAGGTACGTATATAAGGTTAGATTTGTTAGATTTTAGTTTAGTTTTTCAGTGTCTTGTTGCCAAATGGCAAATTTTAGCCTTGTAGCCGCGTATTAGCAGTAAAAGGAAAATAGATATAGAAAAGAAATTAGGACTTCAAAAACTTTTATGAAAAGTTGGGTCCCAATTTACTAAAAAGGTTGAGAACCGCTGTATTAACTTTTAATCATTAATGTGCAGCTAAGCATTAGTTAAAACTACCAAAAGTTATTTACATTGCGAAATGCATAAGTAAACTCTTCTACTAAGGAGAAACTTTAAGGACCGAAGCGGATAGCTGAGGTCCGAAAAGGTCTCCGAAACGAATAAAAGACATACGCATCGTGTAATGTTTTATCTTTTCCTTCTCCCCCAACATTTAATAATAATAATGAAAAAAATTATTTGAAACGCAAATCGCGGCTGAAAACTATGAGGTGGCTGGTTGTGAGAACCATGGAAACCATCTAACGAACCGTCAATATTTTCAAATAACGGATCTTATTTTAATTTATTTTTGGGCGAGGAATCAGAATGGCGGAGCATCATTCGTACCTCATGGCACCGGTTGCTATGATCATTTGGCCGAACCTACTAAAATTTAGCCGAATTTGGGGAATTCCACCTCCAGTAGAGATTTTTATCGTGCCAAACATTGCATTGACACGGGACCTACAGTTTGACTTCCTATCCGAGAAGGCATGTTTTTAATTTTTCTCCGCTATGAAAAATTACCATCAGATCTGCCGGGGAGTGAACCTGCGACCCTTAGATTATGAAGCAACCATGCAAACCACTAATTCACCGAGGCTGGCAAATAACGGATTTCTCCCCTTAAAAATTAAATATAATTCACTTTTTTGTTCTGGCCAGGTAAGTGCAACTTTCGTACCTAGGAACCAGTACCTTGCATATTTCACTTTTGATTGCAGTTGTCTCGTCAAAATAGTAAACGACTTACGTAAGGGGGAAAAGAAAAATAATACGTTGTTATTCCGTTGATTGTGACAGAGCGAACGAATACATATTTGTTTAACTGTCTTTAATTGTTTAACTAACTAGCTTAATTAATGAGGATCAGTTTCACGGTGTCTGGTAACCAAAAGGTCTTGATTAGTAATTAAACTATGCTAGCTTACGATTTATCAAATAAAATCATATAGTATGACTTTCTATTCACTACATTTTGTGAAATTCATCCTAAGAATAAGAAACATAACACAGTCAGTAATTCAGTTACACAAAAATAAAAGTAAAAACAAAATTAAAAATAAATCATTAAAACAACTACTCTTATACAGGAATGACAAATAATAAATATATCAACTTATCAACAAATACTTCGGTATTAGTCTAAGATCCGTTATTGATGTCGTTGAGCACCGATCGAGTAACCGAATAAAATGTATTTTTTATGAAATAAAATATGTTAACAAAAGTAACGTAGATGGGTTGCCTAAATAAATTTGTTCAAGGATATTTTTAATTAAAAATTCAATATTTAATTTTTTTAAATACTTTCACCGATCTCGTAACCAAAAAAATTAACACTAATTGAAAGTGCAAACCCTATAGAAGACGCAAACATAGGGTTGCTTACCTTTTTCTGTTTACGGCTATACAGTTGCCAAGTTTAAATAAGTGAATTGAAAGTGATACCTTCACCGATCCAGTAACCAAATAAATTACATGTCAAAATAAAGCTTATTTTTTGCAAAACGATAGTATAAGGTTGCTTGTAAAAAACCGTTCAAGAGTCAGGGTTGCAAGGGTTTAAAATTTTTAAATCAAAGCGTGCGAGAGAGAGATGGACCCATTCTATTCAGTGTGATAGAGGGGGACGCAGAATGACAGCTGCTCACACTACGTCCGTCGTTTGAAATTGTGCGAGAGAGAGGATCTATGCGTACTGTCCAATGCGATAGAAAATGACGGGGCATAGCAACTGGGCCCGCCTCTTGTGACGTATGACAGAGAGTGCGCTTGCTCTGTGCGGTTGAGCGGTTAGTAAATGGCAAGCGTTGTGTTGGAGCAACTGACAATATACTCCAAAATATTTCGGAGACGTTTTTTTTTTTGAAGAAAATCGACTTGTCTCCCAAAGTAATAATTCAGTATTATTGAAAAACATTTTGTTAATCATATCTATTTTTTAAACATTTGTTAATAATATGACTATTCTTATATCTTTATAATTACGTTTTTATTTACATATTTTTAAATAGTATTTAAAACTTTTAAAAATAATAATTTCATTCAAAAATAAAATTATGTCATAGTGTTTTCTTTATTTTTATTGTAATAACTGCAGTATTGAACTAACCTAATATGAGTATTTTTATCATATTGAGCATATTGATTTTGCATGACAAATTAGAAAAATACAAATTTTTGTGACAGAGGTATTGGCGCTAAAAAAACGTTCCGTATATAATACCAAAATGTAAATATTTATTTTAAACATTTAAAGCATGTTAGTGATATATACTTATCTTAAAATTTTTTTAAGAAGGAACTAAATATAAATGAAATAAATGTGTCATCATTGTTTCAAAAATTTGACGCATACAATTTTTGCTATGCCCCGTCCTTTTCTATCGCATTGGACAGTACGCATAGACCCTCTCTCTCGCACAATTTCAAACGACGGACGTAATGTGAGCAGTTGTCATTCTGCGTTCCCCTCTATCGCACTGAATAGAATGGGTCTATCTCTCTCTCGCACGCTTCGATTTAAAAATTTTAAACCCATGCAACCCTGACTCTTGAACGGTTTTTTGCAAGCAACCTTATACTATCGTTTTGCAAAAAAAAGTAAGCTTTATTTTGACATATAATTTATTTGGTTACTCGATCGGTAAAGGTATCAGTTTCAATTCACTTATTTAAACTTGGCAACTGTATAGCCTTGAACAGAAAAAGGTAAGCAACCCTATGTTTGCGTCTTCTATAGGGTTTGCACTTTCAATTAGTGTTAATTCTTTTTGGTTACGAGATCGGTGAAATATTTAAAAAAATTAAATATTGAATTTTTAATTAAAAATATCCTTGAACAAATTTATTTAGGCAACTCATCTACCTTACTTTTGTTAACATATTTTATTTCATAAAAAATACATTTTATTCGGTTACTCGATCGGTGCTCAACGACATCAATAACGGATCCTGTACTATATTATTTATACTCATTTTTTATTTTAAGAGTCTCTTTTCTAGACTTTTCAGCTATCACAATGGGCCCCCCCAAAGTCGTCGAGCCCCGGGTTTTGCTCCGAACTGACACTTGATAGTTACGCCACTGCACCCAGTATATTTATAAAAATTATTTTATGCTGAGCGCGATCGTGAAAACGATTGAAATTAATAAAAACTTAAAGATCTGAGGTCGACAATTTCTCAGTAACGTCTTGGGAAAGAAATAAGTTTAAATTTTTTAAATTTTTCTTGCTTGTTTCGCATTTTTCATGGAATGTGAATACAATGGGCACACTTAAAATTTAAAATGCGATTTTCTCGAAAACTAGCAGGAAGCGACCACATGTTGATGAGGAAAATATGTTCTAAATAATTATACCGATCCCCCAATTACGTGGCTTCTAGTTATATTAGTATACCCTGTATAGTGCTCTATTGCTGTTTAAATACCTGGTGTTTATTACACTTTTAAAATTCATGATTTAAAAATAACAAGAGAGTTGTAGATTTGTCTCATACATCTTCGTTAAAAAATATTTCATACTCGAAAATCCAAAAATCTCCTTAAAGTTCTCTAAGCGGTCTCTAGTGTGAAAACGCACATACAATCCTAAACAAAATTTAATAACAATAACAAATTAAAAAGGGAAGGATTAGAATGAAAAATATTATTGTAGGTCAAAATATGTATTGCCTTGACACTTTATGGTATGTTTCATTAAGCAATTGGTAAATGAAATGTTTTGATAATAAATGATTAGGTCAGGTAAAGGAGAAAGTCGGAAAATCTCTAAGAAGGCCATTGGATGAAATCGACGAATTTTTTATTATCTTATCTCTTCTATAATATATCGCATATTTTTCCTTCTGCAACAAAATAAAATTTGCAAACTGATAATTCAACCGGAAGTAGTATACATGAATATTTGCGAAGGCGTCTACCTTTTTGCTCAATTACGAAATAACAATGAGGCATTGATTAATAAATCGCGACCTCCTAATAAGGCAGTGTTTGTAAATTGTAACTTCGAACAACTGACCAACTGTAATCGGTGGTTCGAATATACCAGCTCAAGGATACTCAGGTTGATGTGTTATGGAAAAAACAAAGATAGATGATAACATGTTTTGTCTTTCTTCAGAAGTGAAATTACAAACCAGTCTAAAATAGCATAAATTGTTGATAGAGGTGCGCAAAAAATTGTTTCAAATATCTAGTGTTTATTAAAATATTTGAGTTTCATTAAAAAGATAAACGTGATGCTGGTATCAATTAGTGATTCATTCATTAGAAGAGCCACACCTAAAAATCTTAATTAATAAATTAAATGAATAAATGTTCTCAAGTGTGTCCAATTTATGGTAAGTTTTTGATTGAATTAGATGGTGCATATAAATAAAAGGCAAGTTTTAAATGAGTATAAAATATAATTTAAAGAGACGACATTAACGTAGATAAAATAATGTATAAAATAATTAGCATTATTAATGTGGGTGATCAAGTTTCATTGTCACAGCAGTAGCAACAAGTGGTGCTACTGCTGTGCACTGTTTATTTATTCACCAGTTAGAGTTTCCTGTGTTAGATTATCTCACATTTTAAAGTCAAAAACTTTGTTTTACAGATAAGAAGGTATCAAAACATGAAAAGAATTTTAATTCTCAACCATCTATTATAAAAACTGGCATAGTTTTAAAACAATCAGCCCATAGAACAACTTAGAAGCAGGTAATTAAATAATTGCATGACTATTTTATTTTTTTAAATTTATTTAAGTTATTGAAATATATAAAATCAGATTGTCAAGATAAAAAACACTTTAAAAAATCTATTTTCAATTTGAAAATACTGTTTCCTTATTATGCGTTGATAAGAATGTAGATGGAGCTGTAGGTACGCACAAGTTTTAAATAGTTATCGTGCATATACCGCGTTTTTTGCTATAAGTAGGTAACTGGTAAATTTTCTTATTTATGTTATTTTGGACATCTCTTAAATGAGTCAATAAACTATTTCACAGCCAAGCCACTATAAATCTCACTGCGTCCTTTAGTAAATTTATCAATAACTGCAATTGCAATATATAATTTATATTATTTAGTGGCGTATTTAGGTTGGGGCGGGCTATCAGGTTGAAGCCCCCTCCCCCGAAAATTTTTTAATAGTCTAGGTTATTTATGTACCGAAACCATGGTTTCCCGTAAAAACTCAAAAATTTAGTAGTGCCCCCCAACCCCCGAGAAAAATTCCCAAATACGCCGCTGATATTATTTATCGCATACATATTAATACTAGTATAGATATATCAAACTCATTTTATACTACTGATTAAAAAAAATATGCTAACAAATTGAAGAAAGAGGGCATTTTTTCTTCTCTGCTATACAAAACCCAATGTTCCCAGATGTACTTCATGATCAAAAATAGTCCTTAGAAAATAACGGTCTTAATAAGAAGTAAATAAATAAACTATCTGTATTTACCTTTGTTGTTTTTAAATATCTAAATCACATCTTATCCCAATTTCATTTTGTCTATAATTAAACATTGTCCGTATACTTTTCCTCTGAGTGACAATTTAAGTTGGTGCCATCCTAATAAAAAGGTAAGCAGCCAAATACGTAAAGTAATAACAAACATGTTGGATGATGCATAATTAGTGCTTTGATTCACGATATAATTTTGGCAGGCAAATTCAAAATTTCGAGTTTACAGTGCTGGGCTATAGCATGTAAATATTTTGATAATTGATAAGTAATAATAATTTCTATCTAATATGAGCTTTTAGGATACTAATGAATTAAAATTATACCGAAATAACTATATATCAAGGAATAAGCGTATTTAGATATTGCTCTATTCATAATTTTTTTACTAATTTTCCACTAAGTCACAAGTCCACTTAGTAACGTTCAGAAATGTGATGCAATCGATCTAGTTGTGACGTAGTGGAATCACTTTGTCCGAAATAAAACCATTCTTATAATACATGGCATACTACACCATTTGAACTACTAAAAACAAGGATAATACTGTATTAGAAAACAAACTTATAGCAATGTACAATTTGTAGTACGAATTATTAATTATAACGTGACATAGTTGACTTTCTGATCGCCTACCTTATCAAAAATAATAGTCAGAAATTTAAAAAAAATAAAGATTAAAAAAAACTCTGCTGATTATAAATATGAGCAATAAATTACATTATAAATTTATAATATTGTTTTAAATATATGTTTTTGCATTTATTTTTTGCAGTGCTCTAATAGTTATTTATGTATTAAGGGCATAATAAGCTTTATTTCTAGACCTAGGCGTCAGCCGAGGGCTAGGAAAAGGCTGTAGGGCCATAAAAGCAAGTTATGCCCGCTATACATACACTATTTTATGCACAGATTAAGTTTTTATGTCAAATCTATTATTGTGTAAAAATATAATTAAATGAGTACGTAGATACATCAAGTCGCTGTGCGTATACTTATGTGCTTATACGAAGTACGTTACTATAGTTACTATTTCCAAAATATTTAATTCCAGCTTATTTTCATTGGTGAGAAGTTTACAAATTATATTAAGAACCAATCAAATTCTACAAAAAAACTTCTGACATTTAATTGACGTTTCGTTATTGCCCGTCTGACCATAATGAGGCCCTTGGGCCATAAAAAGACGTTTATGCACAGATGCATTATAATTAGACTATTATTGCTAGATTTATCTAAACATAACTGTCTCTTTATGCCCCAAGGGCCTCTTTATGATCCGACGGGCAATAATGAAACGTCAAATAAAAGTCAGAGCTGTATTTGTAGAACTTGATTGGTTCTTAATATAATTTGTAAACTTATCACCAATGAAAATAAGCTGCAATTAAGTATTTTAGATAGTAACTATAGTAACGTACTTCGTATATAAGCACATAAGTATACGTACAGTGGTTTGATGTAACCTACGTACTCATTTAATTATATTTTTTACACAATAATAGATTTGAGATAAAAACAATCTGTGCATCAAATAGTGTATGCATTTCGGGCATAACTTGCTTTTATGGCCCTACAGCCTTTTCCTAGCCCTCGGCTGACGCCTCGGGCTAGAAATAACGCTTCTAGCCATAAAAGCTTCTTTATGCCCTTAATACATAAATAACTAGCATGCATTTCGGGCATAACTTGCTTTTATGGCCCTACAGCCTTTTCCTAGCCCTCGGCTAACGCCTCGGGCTAGAAATAACGCTTCTGGCCATAAAAGCTTCTTTATGCCCTTAATACATAAATAACTATTATGTTTAGATGAGTCTTGCAATAATAGTCTAATTATAATGCATCTGTGCATAAAATAGTTTATTGACTCAAATATAATTTAAGATATAGACATCTAACTATCACGATCAGTGGCGATTACTATGTACCCTTTTAGATGTTCTGTTAGCGAGCGGCAAGCATTTTGAAGGATTTTTTTTATCTTGTGAAGAACGAGGAACGTTGCAGCTTGCATAGTCAACTTCTCCCACTACAAGAAACCGAACTGTGTAGAACAGTGATGTGTTATGTCATGGTTGGTTAATTTGTATTAATTAATTGATTAACGGGACATTTCTGTTTGTGTTCGAAATGTTTTATGAATGAATTTTAGAAAGCCATCTTAACACCTACACATAGATACAACGCTGGCCGCTCATTAACAGAACATTCAAAATGGTACGTAGTAACCGCCGCTGATCATGATCATCATCGAAGCTGTGACGTTTTAGGGTACAGTACTAAACAGAGGCGTAGCAATCACTCAACGAAATCTCGCGACGCGGTGGTGCCTCAAGATTTAGGAGCCTCACTACATATAAGCAAAAAATAATAACATCCCCGCACCGAGCTTTGTGGAAACAGAATAATTACAGTATACTAACTAACAACCCTTCACCAGTGTTATACCTTAAAGGGGTGTGGCCAGCAAGACACACACTCGTGCTGGCTCCATAACGCAGGTGTAAAGTGTAAGCAGCGTTTGTTCTGTTAGAAACTTACAAACTGTTTGTGATAAAAACACTGGAATACCTAAATAAAACAGTTGACAACCACTGGTGCAGAGGTAAACCTAAAGATATGGTTACCAAACGCTCTACTTTGGGAAGACATGTCTTACAATTTGTCATTATATCCTACCTCCTGCTAGAAAAATTAGAAATGTCCTACTTTAAAGACTTTAGTTTAAACTGGATGAGCTGTAATATAGTTTTATTTATTTTGCGCATAGAAGAACCATTCGACAACTTAAGTCGGATCTGTGCAATGCGTCCTAGATCATCAGCAACAAGGATTTCTATTTTTACCCAGCACTAGTGTGTTTTCATTCGGTAGTGGGACCTAGCTATGCAAAATACACTTGCTATCTTGCCATTATTCGTTGTGATATCGCAGTTTTACGTTTTGCTTTTAAAGAAAACATAATGAAGTAGTTTGAAAATAACTGATGCAAGTGCAACATTAAACATTAACTCTTATTTCTTTTTTAACCTATTATAAAAATTTTACATATTATAAAAATTTAGCAAGAGAGTTATTAAGCATTTAAATTCTTGTTAATCCCTTTTTAAATTAACTTTATAAAAGAAACAGAATGACATTTTATCAAAATTACCTTTTATGATAACAATACAATCATAATAGTTATTAAGATAATGGACTCAACAAACACCTAGTTATTAGTTTTGGAAGGGACTGTTGGTTCGGTGCCTATTGGTCACTTGCCACTGGCTAGCAGTAGAATGTGAATACAACATTTTGTTGGCCCGGTGGCTGTTGGTTGCCTGCCGTCGTATAGTGAGAATCAGCCTTAAGTCTAACAATAAGTTGTGTAGTATGACAAATATGCAATAACTATTGAGAAGAGCATAGCTTCGCAGGGAGATCTGCCAAAACAAGGACATCTATGTGTATAGAGTTACTCTGTCGGTCAATAACTTTTGATACTTTAAACTTGTGCCGTTCGTATAATACTTATCAGAAGCTTAAAGCAGACATTTGAATTGCAGAGTAAGTTTAAGTTAGACTAACTTAGAGGTCAGGTTAAAGGTTAGAAAAGATATCAGGTTAGATGTTATGTTAGAGGTTAAGTTAGCTTAAGTGTTTTTTTATGGGCATTTTCAAGTAGTGTATATATGTACGATCCTGGATTTTGGGATCCCACGTCCACAGTCGATCTATGAGGTGTTCAGTTTTTGGGAATTCGAAATGACAGATGGGAACTGTTTTTTTAATTTTTATACCATTCTATTAAATATTTCATTTCTTGTTATTTTTCATTATAATATATATTATACTAGTGCAATATGATACTTTTTCGCACTAGTACAAAAATTCATGCTATGCGACATTATGCACTTCGACAGACTACACAAAATAATAAATATATAAAAAGCTGCTTTTTCAGATGTTTTTCAATAACAGCTTGCTTCATATCCAAAGATGAAACTGTTTTTAGCATATGTACTTTTGATTGTTAAAGTTTAACAATTTTTATAAAGCTATAATTTTTGAATTCAGACTACAGAAAAACTTTAACTCATGTATGTTAAAAATAAGAACGGTTAAAAATATCTGTTTACTAGCTCTCTACTAAGTCAGTCTAACGCCTATCTAACCATCCTCCTCAGTAATCTTGAAGGCCCATAGAATTTATGCAGGGATCCCTTTAGATTATATGACACAAATTTTATCGACATAAAACCCCTATAAAAATGTTTCATTAAAATTGCTTATGAAAGTGGGTACAAGTTACTTTGTCGGTGAATATTTGCTAGAAGTGCAGGGCTGCTCTTACAATCAGATGAAGACATGTTGACTCTTATTAGGTGCATTTCACTTGGATTGGTTTCAGCATAAAAGCAAAATTCAGCATTTTAAACTAAATTCTGTTGTCATTTTTTTTGTATTTTAAAGTATGCATTAAGAAAGTCTTTAAGTACTCATGTATTATTATGCTAACAGCTCTTGCTTTTGCTTTCAGAAAAATGGGACGAGAAACGTTCGAACTACAAAGAACCGACAGCATCTGTAAACCACCGGAAATTCAACTTTTAGAATATATAAGAACCAATCAACCTGTTTATAAAATTCAAAGTTTTATTATCGATAATCCAGAAGCACTAACAACAATAATTGGTCATCCACATGATAAACCAATTCTTTATATAGCGTGCAATGAACTTGCAAATACAGTAAGCCCAGAAGTAGTCGAAACCTTAATCAAATCCGGAGCAGACCTCTACTATACAGATGAGTTACACAATTTTAAAGAAGCTTTACATTTTGCAGCACTAGGTTGTAATCCAATAATATTACAAATAATCATTAGAAGATTAAGATTTGATAAAATTAATTCATTAAGCAATGGAAATACAGCGCTCAATTTGTTGATAAAAGAAGGTGATCCTGAGAATCCAAACTTTTTAGAATGCATTAAAATCTTAATAAAAGCTGGTATTGATGTGAATAAATCTGATAGTAAGAACTTAACATCAGTTTTCTGGGCTGCCAAAAAAGGGTACAAGGATGTTGTTCAAATTATCTTAAACGAAAGCAAACAAGATGTCGATGTTGACAGTCATAAATTAAGAGGAAAATCAGCTCGAGATTATATCATAGAAAACAATTTTGAAGATGTTTTCAAAGATCTTCCTTCAAAGAGTGGTAATAATAATGAGACTGGCAATCCTGTTGAATTGTTATTTAATTTTTTGAAAGAATATAATGAGGATGGTTTTATAAACTGTAAATATTTACCAAATTATGTAGATTGTGATGATGGTGTATTTACTTTATTACAATCTGCTACTAGAAAGGGACTTGCTAGAGTTGTAAGAAGTCTTTTAGATAATGAAGCTGATCCAAATAAAATTACATTAAAAACCAAAACATCGCCCATAGAAATAGCAGCAGTGGAAGGCTACCACGAAATATTTTCATTATTTCTAAAACATAAACAGATTACTATATCTTCTAATGTTTTGATGGAAATTCTAAAAAATATAGATAATGAGATAACACATGAAAGTGTCAATCATAATTTATGTTATTCCCTTCTCATGGAACACAAGAACAAATTCAATATAAATGTTCTTGATAAATACAACAATACAGCTTTACATTTTGCTGCTAGATATGGTGGTGCAGAAAAGACCTTAGATTTATTAAGGGCTGGAGCATCAATGGCTTGTAAAAATAAATTTGGTTCGCTTCCTGTAGAAGACATTGATGCGAATACCTTGGAAGCTCATCTGGATGAGTGCTTAGAAACAAATATAGAAAATAATATTAATAAAGAGAACTTCATTGCTATATACAATTATCGAACCTTAATGCCACCAAGAAGAATAAAAAATGAAGACAGCATGAAAACCATGTATGATGCAGAAGCTGCGAACAAATTAATTTCAGATGAAATTCAACAACTGGCATCGGAAACTCAAGTTATTTCTTATATAAGTAAATCTCCAGAAGTAAGACACTTGTTAAAGCATCCTGTAATAACCAGTTTTCTCTACATAAAGTGGCATAGAATTCGCTGGTTTTTCTATACTAATTTAGCATATTATATTGCATTTTGTTTGTCTTTGATTTTATATATTTTAGTAGTTTATAGCAATCAGAATGTTGATAAACACAGAGGCATTGATACTCTACTTTTAGGCTTGTTATGTGTAACTTTTGCACTTTTAGTTATGCGTGAACTATTTCAAATAGCAGTAGCACCAAAAACTTACTTTCATAGTTTCGAAAATCTATTAGAACTTTTGTTAATAATTTTAACAGCTATAATAATATTTCATAAATCACCAACAGAAGCCTTACGAAAACAAGTATCAGCTTTTGCAATCTTGTCGGCAGCTTTTGAACTAGTTATTCTTATTGGACAACATCCAAAAATGTCCACAAATATAGTTATGTTACGTACAGTCTCTCTTAACTTCTTTAAATTTTTATTGTGGTATTCCATTTTAATATTAGCATTTTCACTAAGTTTTTATACATTATTCAAAGATGATGGTGCAGGAAATCCAAAAGATTCTACTGATAATAATGATGAGGAAGAACAGCAATTTTTTGTTGATCCTGGTATATCCTTATTTAAAACTATTGTAATGTTAACTGGTGAGTTTGATGCAAGCGATATAAATTTCCAAGTTTATCCAATTAGTAGCCACATTATATTCATGCTATTTGTATTTATGATAGCTATTATTTTATTTAACTTATTAAATGGTTTAGCGGTTAGTGATACGCAGCTTATAAAAAGTAATTCAGAATTAGTTGGACATATAGCAAGAATAGAGCACATTGCTTATATTGAAAGTATGTTGTTAGGACATATTTTACCAAATAATTTATCAAATTTTATACAGAAATATTGTTGTTGTTTGTCAACAAATATAACTAATCGTTTTATAATGCCAGGTATATTAGTAAAACGTGTTTGTCTATTTCCTTATTTTCTAAAAGATTACCGTCTGATGATCTATCCCAATCAAAATGCAAAGGTTGCTTTAAAAAATTCAGAATATTCTGATGGAGAATCGGAAACGTGTATTGCACATTGCACTAATATTTATCTGGATAAGCAAACAGCAAAGAGGACAAAACAGTTGATTAAAACTAAAAAAGAAATTTTAGAACAGAGAAAAAGAGATCAAAGTGTTATAGAAATGCAAGAGCTTCTTAGAAAAGAACAACAAGTTATTTTAAATAAACTGGATTATATTATTACAAATATGAGTGTGAATGTTTAGTTATAGAGATTCCCTAGATAAAATCGAATTAGGAATGACTGAATTTTTAAGTTCGTATAAACAGATATTACTATTTAATCTGGACATGTATTATTCATAGTACAACTTGTAGCACCAGATATTTATGCCAAATATATCATGACGAGTTTTCATTAGAAGAATATGGGAAACCAATAGAAATTGAGATTTGAAGTTTTGCAAATAATTGTTTTGGGTTACATGCTTTTGTTTTAAAATAATTTCAGATTCTAGCTACTTCTGGTTATACCGCAAATGGAACTCAACTTTTTTATTTTAAATGAAACACCCCAAATTCTTATTATTGATATATATTCATAAAGGCAATTTTAAAACTGATTTGTCTGATAAACTATACCTCTAAAATTAATCTATTCTGAGATATTTTCATGTTTTCGAAAAATTTACAGCTGCGGGCTGTTACAAACAGCTAGATTTCCAAAGCATGTAAGCATGTACAGGTTTGAAGATTTAGTTTCTGTAATTGGGACTTACTTGTTTCAAAATTATTAATTCAGTTAGTTTCATTTAGTTCCAAAATTATTAGTGTATACAGTACACCAGATGAATCAGATCCTGAGATCAAAGTATGCTTGCAATAAATAGTAATTGAATTCTTGTGTGAGACATAAAGATATTATTGCTATTAAACCTTAATTTAGAAAAATTGGTTTATCAGTTTAATTGAGAACCATTATAAAGTATGTTTTATCTATTTCAAGTTTTGTAAATCTCATTGATTTTATGAATTTAAATATGCAACTTTATAAATAAATAACATAGGTAGAGTATTTTGGATGTTATCCTAATATACGAGGCGAGGCTGATAATTGATCTACCTACAGTGTTTATAATATTATTTTAACATAGTTATAGCTATGGTGTCAGATTCGTTGTTTGTTATATTTGACAAGTGCCAATTTGTTTTGTTCTAGTGTACTTAACAGTACACTAGATGCGATAATTAAATCATGTCACAACAAATTAAAAAAAATATTAATATTGAGCATCAGGTCGTAAAATCCCTTACCAAAGAAGGAAATTCAGCATCATAAATTCGAAAACGCATGTTGAATGTGTATGGTGATTCTTGCCCTGCAGAATTCATTGTAAAACTTTTGTCAAAAAAATTTATAAAGGCCATGAGAGAGAGCCTGGAAGACGATTAGGTATTAGTAAAACTATGGTGAATGAAATAATTCACAAACATTTAGGGATTACCAATATCAGCGCTTGGGTCACTAATAGAATAAGAAGATAAAGAAGGAGAAATTATTTCGAGAATAATTATCTGTGATGAAATTTGTATTCGGCAGTGGAATACTGAAAACAAACAGGAATCGTTACAGCGGAAATTTAAGAATGAGAAGCCTCCAAGGATATTTAAGGATGTGTATCTGCCGGCAGGTAACCTGCTGTCGGGGATTTATTGGATTATAGAGGAGATATTGTTGATAGATTACTTATCAAAATGCAGAATTATAGAAATTTGCTTAATAAATTGCGTGCAAATATTAAAGAAAACAATAGAGGAAAACTACTGTTTTCCTTTACTCAAAGGAATATTGATTTTGCACGATACCGCACCTGTGCATACTGCCCAAACTTTACAAAAAACGGCTTTGAACAAATCGACCTTGCCCCTTATAGTCTGGACTTAGCGGCATGTGATTATCTCCTCTTCAGAAACCTGAAGAAGGACTTAAGGGAGAAGAGACTTACAAATGATGAAGAGATAAAAATA
Source organism: Agrypnus murinus (assembly GCA_929113105.1). Lineage (NCBI taxonomy): Eukaryota > Metazoa > Arthropoda > Insecta > Coleoptera > Elateridae > Agrypnus > Agrypnus murinus. The sequence goes on from OV816029.1 coordinate 100,251,236, forward strand.
GCGATGACAGATCATTTTGATAACAAACGAAAAGAATATTTTAAAAGTATGATGTCGCTTTTTGATAAATGTAAGAAGTGTATTTTGCTATCAGGATACGATACTATATCGAAAAATAAAAAAATAACTGCCATGTTAGCTTTTTATTTCCTAGTTAGTTAGATTATTTATCAGACTCCTCTCGTACATGCTGAATTTGTGAATATAAAACTGATGCTTTAATACTGGAAGATATGGAAGCCTCCCAGTAATGAACCTAGCTTTGACATACTAAAAAAGAGATATGACAGTTCTGTTCAAACTGACGCAATAATGTCACTGTGAAGATAAACTTAAGATTCTTAATTTCTAAATTTTCTAATTCTAACCTACTTACATTTATTAACATTTTTGAATGAAAGTGAACATACTATGTATAGCCGAACGTAGTATGTGATAAGTACAGCCCAGTGGCTCAGTTCTTCTCTCCTTGTTGATATGTATACTTATCCTTCAATTCTGAGACAGGTATTGTTGTGGATTGCTGTTAAACTACCAGATTTAACTAGCAAAGCAATTTAATCTGAATTGAAAGATGTGTGTATTAACAGCAAGGAGAGAAGAACTGCTTGTCCGTGCTTTTTTAATGAGGGTTTAAGCCTGAGCAAAAGTGTAACTAGATAAAATAATAATAATAATCAGAATTAAATATCTAATACTTCCAGTAACGGAGAATTACTGAGCTCAAGTTGTTCATTCATTAAAGGTACCCTGAGTTTGTGTTTGTATATCTCAAAGGCTTCTAAAATGTCTAATTTGCGTTTGTTATTTCTTGTAAATAATTTACTGCAATAAAAGGTAGAAAGAGTAGCATATATATTGATTAATTCATGTATGGGTCATTCTTTCTGAACTCAACCACCGGCTAGGTCCAAAAATTGGCGCAACTTAGAAAGGCCTGTGGGTGTTCATTTTAAAGCTGAAACCTCTACTTTCGAATGTCAGATGACTCCTATATAAAAAATTTATATTTGACCCGTAAAACAGGGTAAACACGTATCCAGTTCCAAAAAAATTTTAAAAGTTGAAAAAATTACAAAAATAAATCTCCTGTTGGTTTTTTAACAACATCGCATTCTTCATCAAAAAATACATAAATTTTGTCCACTGCGTTTTTTTTCCTAGAGTGCTTCAATGTCGAGTAAAATTGAGATCAATCGTTTGCCATTTTTTAAAGTTTATAATTTTTTTCATCGAAAACGGTATTACTATATAGAAAAAAAAAGATAAGGGTAAAAAATGCTTACTTTTACTCAAAGAAAACGAAAAAAAATTACAGACCAATTTAAAGCAATTTTGAAAATTATGGTTATAGGTGTCACCTATGTATGGGTATGAATAACATAACTAAAACCTAAAATGATGCCAATCATTTTTGCTCGATTTTCCGAATAAAAATAAATTTTTGGTAGTGGACCTAGTCGGTGGTTGAGTTCAGATAGAATGACTCATATATGTATATATATATATATATATATATATATATATATATATATATATATATATATATATATATATATATATATATATATCAACACTGATAACTGCCATTCGCCAATTGAGTAACTCTAGATCTATGGGACCTGATAATATTCCGGCTTATATAGTAAAGGGTGTGGCTGAATTTCTTACAGCTCCTTTAAAGGAACTTTTTAATTTATCACTGGTAACAAGTACTTTCCCTTCAAAGTGGAAAGATGGAAAGATCATTCCAATTTATAAAAGCGGATCTAGGGCCGAAATAAGAAACTATCGCCCAATTGCCCTTTTAAACACTTTCTCAAAAGTCTTTGAAATTACATTGAACAATTCGTTAAGACCCCAACTTTCCAATATTATTTCCACAACTCAGCATGGATTTGTAACAAAGCGATCCACTACAACAAATTTAGCAGTTTTTTCCCAATGTGTTTCGGAAGCTTTGGAGAAGAGATTTCAGGTGGATGTTATATATACAGATTTCTCCAAAGCTTTCGATACTGTTGACCACAGACTCTTGTTAAACAAATTAAATAAAATAGGTTTTTACCAATAATTTACCTAACTACATTTTTTTATTCTTATCTGACGTCTAGAATTCAGACTGTGTATTATAATGGGTATCGCTCCAGTGATTATATAGCTTCTTCCGGTGTGCCCCAAGGTAGTGTCATTGGCCCACTATTTTTCATTTTATTTATAAATGATATATCGACTCAGGTTCACAACAGTGAAAATCTCATCTATGCTGATGACTTCAAACTTTTTAAAGTTATAAGAAATCAACAAGATTGCCGTTTGTTACAAGAGGATTTAAATCGCATTTATAAATGGTCCATTGATAGGTTGTATTTCAATATAACTAAGTGCAAATCCATGTCGTTTTCACGTAAGGTTAATATAATAGATCATACTTATAAAATGGATGATAATACTCTACCTAGAGTAACAGAATGCAATGATCTGGGAATTCATTTCATATCGTCATTTTCTTTTAACTGTCATTATGAGATTGTGGTTAACAATGCATTAAAACAATTGGGGTTTATTTTTAGGAATACTAAATCTTTTACAAATATTGAGACAATAATGATTCTGTTTAATTCCCTAGTGCGCACAAAATTTGAATATGGATTAATCATATGGAATCCCATATACACATCTCACATAATACAATTTGAAAGGGTGCAGAAAAAAATGCTGAAGTATTGCTTATACAAAGATGGTAATATTGCAAATGTCTCTAAGGATTACAGCTCATTACTTAATCACTTTAACATAAAATCTCTCTCTTCGAGGAGAGAAAGTCAGTTATTGCTGTTTTTATATAAAATCTTAAATTATATGATTGATGCTCCATTTTTATTATTCAAAATTAATATAAAAGTTCCGGATATAAGAACCCGCAATAATAGGCTTACATTTTATTATACTTGTCCTAGGACAAACTCTCACCTTATGGCTCCCATGTTGGCAGCTCAAAGGCGTTTTAATAACTTGAGCTAGACTTGGATTTGTTTAATCTATCATTTAATCAATTTCGTAAATTAGTAAATGATTATGTCTAATAATTATAATCATGTCTAAGGTAATTGTAATATCTAGGGTATCTGCTGTTATTAGTTGCAATTATATGTTCGTAATGCTCAAACTATCTGTACTAGCTATTTTAAGTTCACGATTGATATATTTATGTTATTGCTATTTTCCACACATGTTATGTATATTTCCTGTAAATGGAACTTGTTTCTGTTGGAAATAAATATTATTATTATTATTATATAGAAGCAACTCGATATTATAGTAAGTTGAGTCCGAGATTGAAACAGATAAGTTTTATTATAATTTTTCTACGTATAGGAAAATTGTAGCATTACATATTACTTATAATGTTTCACTCTCTTATTTGGTACGTATTTTCATTTTGGAAAGCAATACTACAAGGATCAATCAAGGCAACTTGCCTTTTATTAGATTTAGAAACTTTTAAAATATGATAATTAAATTTGTGTAATACGTATATGGAGTATCCAATCAAAACTTGTAAACCAATCAAGGGTTATAAAATGTTAAACTCAAACGAAGATGGTTGTTATGAAAACTAGTCAAAATTAAACTAATGAGAATCATACTTTTACATAATAATAATGTCTATAGTTTTGTTATTATAGATGTTACATGCCATTTCCTGTTTAAATGATTTTTTATACCCTCTGATTATGGCTCCTTATGTGCAGGGTAACAGCACCATATATTTTAATAATAAGACGGAAAGAAGAATTGTATTAATTTACTCCTTTACATATTTTAAATTAATTTCCCAAATTGTAAATTTTGTAAAATGTTGTTCGTAATTGAATAAATTACAGTTGTTAAACTAGGTTGTTGAAATGTGTTTTAAAATCATCAAATTATATTAACCAGCTTATTGTTCTGGACTCAGTTTATTTCTTACACATTTATTTTAATGATGAATTCCCTAAAAGTGACCAATAAAAATGTATATATTATCTGTGATAGATTTTAAACTACATTAAGTACCATATTATTTAAAAAATTATGAAGCAAATTATATTTATTGTTACATATATATCTGTTACACTTAATACATTATATCATTTGTATTTTTTTTTAATATAACTTCTATAATATTACATGTTATTGTTTTTCTATTAAAATAAAAAAGTATGCAATTACGCAATGTATTTTTGAATAAGACTGAATAAAGATATAAAACAAATAAGGTAACCAAAACTAAATATTTTCATTGTACACAACTTTTTTTTTATGTTTATGGTAAATATAAAACTATAACATCTTGAAGCTACATAATGTATTGTAACGTTCTTTTTAAAATAATAATCAAAATGCTGTTTAAATTCGTCTATTAATTAAGAAAATATTATTTACAATGCACTTAATTAAAAACACTATAACTAAAAACTATTTAACAACTATCTGAATTGCTAGGTATTTACAGATTTATTTAAGGACTTATTTATATAAAAACTATTTATGTATTAACTAATTATTCACAATTTATTTATTCAGAGTACATGTCAACATGACGCCGGTTAAACATTAACTGACTCCTTCTACTCGCGATCTCAATTTATATCATACGATGACTCATTCAAACGATGACTCATACGTCTAGAATATTCGATGACGTGTTGATGAGTCATACACGCAGCTGCCGGTAAATCACGTCGATGAGGTGTGTCGATGAGTCATACTTGCATGTGTTATTGATGAGTCATACACCTAGAATGTTTGATGACGTCATAAGTGGGTTTATTATTCGTTACACTGCCCCCCCTTCAAGTCTGTTCTGTCCCAGAACAGGTTTTATTATCTGGTTTCTTCACCTCGACTACATGTTCCATTCTGGTAGAAATAGCAGTCTACACTCTTTGTTGGCCTTGATGCGGGCTGGGGATCGAAGCTACAGACTAAGATCTTCACATCCGTATCTCTAAAAATAACTTCCAGCAGGTTTCGAACGATTCTCCAATCCAACCCACCTGTCGTTGCAATTCTTCCGGCAACCAATTGTCGTTGACGATATCTTAATACTTGGCAAACCCTCTCTTCCAAACGAGAGCAATGACGGCAATCCGTTGGACAGGGTCTTCTTGAAAGAGCATCGGCATTTCGATGACTAGTGCCAGCTCGATGTTCTGTGTCAAAATCGTATCCTTGTAATCGTTCGATCCACCTTGCGACCTGGCCTTCAGGATTACGGAATTGTAGAAGCCATTTCAACGCTGCATGGTTCGTCCTCAATAAAAACTTCCGTCCGTACAAGTATTTGTAGAAGTGCTCAACGGACTTCACGACAGTCAATAATTCTTTTCTGGTCACACAATAATTCCTTTCGGCTTTCGACAAAACCTTACTAAAATAGCCGATGACCTTTTCTTGTCCATCCTGTATCTGAGAAAGTACACCCCCAATGGCCAGGTTACTTGCATCTGTGTCAAGTATGAATTTCCCTTCTGTCCGTGGGTAGCTCAATATTGGCGTTGTTGTCAAGGCACGATTCAACTGTTGGAAAGCTGTTTCGCACTCTCCGCTCCAAACATACTCGCGCCATCTTCAGTTAACCTTGTCAGGGGCTTCGCTATATTGGCAAACCCAGGAACGAAACGCCTGTAGTAAGTACATAACCCAAGAAAACTACGAACTTGGTGTTTATCTTTCGGTGTTGGCCACTCTTGGACTGCACGGATTTTATCGGGGTTGGCTGCCACTTCATTTCGTGATACGACATGTCCGAGATATTTCACCTCCCTTCGGAATATGTGGCACTTTTTCGGACTCAATTTCAGGTTGGCTGCACGCAGTCTCCGGAACACTTCCTCCAGATTTTTCAGATGTTCACTGAATGATCTTCCAACTACGATCACGTCATCTAGATAGACCAGGCAAGTCTTCCACGACAACCCCCTCAGGATGGTCTCCATTAGACGCTCAAAGGTGGCCGGAGCGTTACATAGACCGAAAGGCATAACTGTAAACTGCCATAGTCCGGAACCAATAGTGAACGCGGTCTTCTCTCGGTCTTCAGGTTTCATTTCAACTTGCCAATAACCACTCTTCAAGTCCAAAGTCGAAAACCATCGTGAACCAGACAGGGTATCTAACGTGTCGTCGATGCGTGGTAAGGGATAGCTGTCTTTCTTGGTCACGTTATTGAGCTGCCGATAGTCCACACAAAATCTCGTTGACTCGTCCTTCTTACTGACCAGGACCACCGGTGATGCCCATGGACTGCTGGATGGCTCGATGACCCCTTGTTCTTCCATATCGGTAATAATCTTTTCGGCTTCTCCTCGCCTTGCTAGAGGTAGACGCCTCGGCTGCTGACGGACAGGCATAGAGTTGCCTGTATTGATTTTATGTTTTACTACATCTGTTCGTCCCTTCTGGCTATCGTCAAGAGCGAAGATATCTTGGTATCGGTGAACCAAACCGTGTACCTCTTTCACTTCCGTTCCATTAAGGTCTTCGCACGAACTAACAACCATACCCACTAATTTTTCACCATGGTCTTTGGGCACTGGTTTTGGAACATCAGCCATACACCTGGCTACTCGGAATACTGGCACACACTGTCCCACAAGGGCACTCTTCTTCAATGTTACCGGATCCACATTAACGTTCATAAGCCTCACCGGTACTGTCTTTCCTACCTTGATCAGCGCTTTTCCCACCAGTATGCCACTATGAATCTTCTTATCACAAACAGGCTCCATCATTCGTACACATCCTATCCGACTATCTCCATCCAAACCTGCCTCAACAACCATCTCACTTTGACCCTGCAATATCACTATCTTCTATCAGCAAAACCCTTACAACAGGATCTTCTCGTGGGTGCAACAGAAGTTCTTCGTTACCGACCTTCAAAACACCCTCCTTCAAATCCAACGTAAAACCAAATTTTCTCAGGAGGTCCATTCCCAAGATGAATTCATCAGTGATATCGGCTACCAGCACCTCATGATCACGGTCTTCACTTCCAATGCCAATCTTCATCTTCACCACTCCGCGTGTTGGTATCACTTCACCTGTTGCTGTACGAAGTTGAGTCGTTCTTTGTAACAGCTTCATACTTGTTCGTAGAACGTCAGGGCGTATAATTGATTTTGTCGCCCCTGTATCAATAAGTAGTGGAACAATTCGGCTAGCAATCTCCCCATCTACGAACAAACTGCCGGTACTATTCTTTGATGTTACGGCATGGACGGTGATCTCTGGGGCATCTTTACTAACAGTCAACGTTCGCCCTCTCTTGCCAACCCTCTTTAACTTTTCCGACGGTTGTACTTTTCTTATTTTGGGACACCGGCGTTCTACATGTTCTTGTTCGCCGCAGTTCCAGCAACGTGGTCCTCGAACTTCTTGAGGATTCCTCTTACGACTATCTTCCTTCTGAAGAACTCTCATTAGTAACTCCTCTAGGCGGTCTTTCGAACCTTCTTCTTCTTCAGCAACGGTTCGAACTCGCCCGTGGCCTCGGGACGCTTGCTTTGCGGCTTCAAATTCTAGAGCATGAGCAAGCGCATCATCAATCGTTTTTGGTCGTGCCAGCCTTAAGGACTGCTGTGATTCTCCGTCTCTTAACCCATCAATGAAGGTCTGCACAGCGAGTTGTCCCAGAAATGAATCGGGTGCCGTAGGATACGCCAATCGGACAAGCCGCGCAACATCGGCTTCAAACTCCTGAAGGCTTTCTCCATTCTTCTGGACACGATTTTTCACTTGCGCGTGATACACTTGTTGCAGATGCGCGTCTCCATATCTCATCTCCAATCTAGACACTAACAATTGGTAATCATTTTCCTGTCCTGCTGGGATTGTTTGCAGGACGTTCAGTGCGTCTCCACGCAAAGCCACAGTTAAAGAAACGGCCTTTTCCTTGCCTGTCCACCCGTTGGCCCCAGCGGCCGCCTCAAATTGTTTGTAGTAGGTGGACCAAGGTATATTTCCATCGAACGTGGGTGGTTTTACTTTTATCCCTACGGCAGGAACCTTTTCTTCTTTAAATTGTTTCTTTACTTCATTAAACGGCCACTCAGAAGTTGAGGGAAACCATAGTTGCCTCATTCTATCTTCCAGCATTTCGGTCATATCATCTTTCTTAGTTGTTGGTGGTAATTGCATTTGGGCTATTTTCTCTTCTACCATCTTTATTACCCTATCATGTTCCGCCAATCTACCTTCCAACAGTCCTAACGCGCTGGCATTCTCAAAAAATTCTTCGAAAATCTTCCAACGCTTTGACATTTTCCAGCAATTCTCCTTTAAGCCTTCTAGAACTTTCTTCAGACTTTTCTAATAATTCTGTAAACCTTCTAGAATTCTCTTCGTGTTTTTCCAGTAATTCAAAAGTAAAATGCTTAAAGTAGCATTCTAGTATTTTCAAAAGTAGATAAAAATTGAGAGTTCTGGAACCACCCCCCACTCCTGACATTGACCTTGAACCTATCTCTCTCTAACACATGGTGACCTTGAATCTATCTCTGTCACCTAAACGTGGCAACACCGCATTCTCAAGGTCAACAAGATGGCAACACCGCATTCTCAAGGCTATCAATATGACAACAATGTTATGACCTTGAACTCAAGGCCACTCTTCAAGGTCATCAAACACCATTCAAGGCCATGCTCAAGGTCATCATACACCATTCAAGGTCAAGCTGTAGATATATATATAGCAGGTCGCATGTATTGAAAATTCAAAATGTGTGTAGAAGCGAGCTTACAGAATACGTGCTTGACAGAACGAGTGTTATCATTTCGTAATTGGAAGGGTATACAAACTCCAAAATCTTTAGCTGAGGCCGGATTTGTCTATACGGGGCGTGAAGATAGAGTAGAATGTTTTTATTGCCGAGTGAACATTTTCAAATAGGAACCGTCGGATAGTCCAATGGTAGAACACCTGAAATGGTCACCACATTGCGTGTTTGCAAACGTATTAGCACCCATAAACGTTGAAAGCGGTAGAGACGTTTGTGGTTAAAAGTAACCAGATACAACATAGAATGTAACACGAGGGAAGATGTTACCAATCAAGGCAGTAATATTATTAGCAAACTTGTACGAGGGCGTAGATACAACAGCAGCCTTTATTTCATACGATTTCAATACGAGCGTTTGGTTTGGCATGCAACCGGTGACGTTGCAACAAATGGGAATGTTTAAACACGAAATCGGCAATAGAATGCAAGAAGTACGATTCAGGGTCAAATTCGTGTACCCAACATCTACCATGGACAGCGAGTGACAAACCCTCGGGAATAGTCCGGTAGAACAATGTAAAGTCAACAGTGATACGTGTTACGCTTCCGTGACAATTATCATCACAGTTACAGTTTACATCTGCATCGTTGCCTCCAAATTGGGATACCGGACCGCTGAAATGCAACCGTTCGGAACACACCATTGGGTCGAAGGTGTTGTAAAGTATCCGTTTCATGCAACCATCACACCAATGGGATGGTATGTGGTAAATCGACCTCAACACCCTGGTGTGGTATTTCTGCGGTAGGGTCGCCGTACTACACACACTGCGTATGCAACCCTTGCATAGACGCTTCTCCTTCCACGTGTAGTACGACCACCACAGACAATACGGGATATCTGCCACGGTAAACCACCCCTGCAATACCGTAGCCACCTGTTGAAACCTTAGGGTTCGGTTTGCACAAGCAATGTCCTCCATGTCACCGAAACGGTCTTCATCATAATGTCGGTCGGACTTAGCGGTTGCATACCAATACCATTTTCACATCACCCATAGTTGGAACACTAGGCGTTCTATACCTATACCTATGGATGATTGCGGATTCATTAGCTCTCGATGGTGGCGGGCGATGGCTACATGTGGACCCAACGAGGCAGCGATGCGGCGTAACGATTGAGCCCGTAGGCTGTGCCAGCGATCCCAGTGCTGCGCATCTGGCGCGTAACTTCCTTCAGTGGAATGTGGTGCACGAGGAGCGACGACGGACATTGTGATGTGTTACCTGGTGTGGAAAACACTCCCTATTATATCGAAGTAGCAACACCCACGGAGGGAGTGGGGGTCCCTGGGAAGTGGAAGACCTTGAGGTACCTATACACCGACCTATACACCAATGACCTTGAGGAAATGCAAGGTTTCTGTCTATACACCGACCTATACACCAATGACCGTGAGGAAATGCAAGGTTTCTATCTATACACTAATGACATTGAGGAAATGTAAGGATTTGCGCGAATGCAACGTAAAGTTGTGGGGGTGATGGAGGGGTTCAAGGTGAAGGAGTGGGGGTGAAAGTGGGGTTCAAGGTTAGGGAGTGGGGGGTGGTTCGACAAAACCGGAGGACGACGCAGCGGAGCGTCAGTCTGTCTTCGTTCATCATGGATACATCATCTACTATCTATTTTTTTTCTAGAGTCCTCTGACTTTGAAAGCGTATTGCTCGGGAACTACTGAACCAAATTAAATATTTTAAAAACAAGCAAATAATAAATTTATTTCTACATACAACAGTAAAATATTATATTTCTAACTGGTATAGATTTGTTTTTATCGGACGATACGCTATAAAAGGTACCCAATTTTAGGGACAATTTCATTGAAAGTAAGTTAACTAATTTTTTTCTCAGAAAGTAGAAGTCATATATCTATGAAATTTTTCTAGCGGTTAGAAAGAAACCTTGTGGTTCTTATGTTATTAATTTTCAGACAAAAAAGAGTTTTATTTAAGATTTATGCACAGAAATAGCGAACTACGCGTTCTTATTTATTAATAGAGATAGCGTCGAAATTTTTGCGCTAAATCAACACTTTTCATGTGTAGACATTATTTGTTTCAAAAAATGTTCCTAATTCTAATAATAAAAATGCGGAAACAAAAAAAACGATTTTTGATGACAAGCGGTTTCGACAAAAAACGGTTTTTTTGTTATTACACTTTTATTGTTAAAATTCGGAACATTTTTTTAAAGAAAATAATGTCTACATAAGAAAAGTGTTAATTTAGCGAAAAAAATTTGAGGTTATCTCCATTAATAAACAAGAACGCATAGTTCTCTATTTTTTCATATAAATCTTAAATAAAACACTTTTTCGGCCGAAAATTAATAGGATAACAACCGCAAGGTATCTTTCTAACCCCTACAAAAATCTCATAAATATATGACATCTACTTTCTGAGAAAAAAATTAGTTAACTTACTTTCAATGAAATTGTCCCTAAAATGGGTACCTTTTATTGCGTATCGTCCGATAAAAACAAAAGTATACCAGTTAGAAATATAATATTTTACAGTTGTATGTAGAAATAAATTTACTATTGGCTCGTTTTTAAAATATTTAATTTGGTTCAGTAGTTCCCGAGCAATATGCTTTCAAAGTCAGAGGACTCTAGAAAAAAATGGATAGTAGTAGTGTTACCAGTGTTGGTGAAGTGAATAAGTGTCGTTGTGTGACATTGTCCTTCTGGTCAAAATTATCGATGAGGAAAGCGTGCCCGGTACATGTGCCGCGTACACCATCTCCAGTTGCTGCGTGCCCGGTACTTGTACCAACTATCGAGCGTGCACCATCTCCAGTTGCAGCGTGCCCGGTACATGTGTCGCGTACACCTTCTCCAGTTGCTGCGTGCCCGGTACTTGTGCCAACTATCGAGCGTACACCATCTCCAGTTGCTGCCGCAAAGAAGATCATAGTACTGCAAAATGTGGTAGTAAAGGCGGCAGCCGTTAATGTGGAGAAGCCGAAGTACACATGCTTAGTGGGCGTTCACAACCTTTGATGCGAGAGCTGTTGACTTCGACAAATGTGTTTTACGCTGCTGGAAGTTTGCACTTGAGAGGAATCCCCATCGTGACGGTCCAGGAAGCACCTGCGGCATCACCATGGTCAGGTGAGTGGGACTCCCAATTGTTGAATAGCCCACCGGGCAGCGATTATGATATCTCAATTCGGGGGTCCCTTTTGGGGGATGCATCACCATCTGCAACCGACGATGACGAAGTGAACCTGCCCATGGAGATTGCCGCAAGTGCAAATGTAATTGTTGATGAAACGGCGTCGGACTGTTCCACATCAATTGCAAGCGCTCCTGACGATGACGATGAGGAGTTAATCATTCCGGGTACCCCCTGTGATGACGGAGTGCATGACCATTTGGACATAGACACAGCGACACTTATAGAGGTTTCTGATGACACAGCGTCTATCCAGTTGTCCGGCAGCATCAGAGACTTCACAACTTCACCGATTGTCTTCATAGATGGTGTGCCATGCGAGAAGCAGTCTTTACCGCTTGCTGTCGTTGATGACGCACAGCAGACAAGGATTACACGACGGTTAAGAGAAGTAGCGTCCGGTTTGCGAGGGTGAGAGTGAACGCATCGCTCTCCTTCAACGCAAAGCGGAACTCTTAGCTGCTGTGGAAAGATACGAGATCAAAATCAAGAGTATCAAGACGCAGCAGCTACGACAACTGATGACGGAGTTGGGGTCCTGTAAGAGCGAACGCCTCGCACTTTTAACCGAAGCGGAAAACTTGTCTGCTTTGCGTCATCAACGACGTTAACGGTTGGTATAACTGTGACCTCTCACTAACAATAACCCAGTCCTCTTCCTATCCCGGTCGGGTTTGCATAACACGTCCTCGTCGTCCCGACTGGAAATCAGTATCGCAAACGTTAGTGGTAAAAATTGACGTAAAAGCTTTATCGTTTGCCAGTGCGTTCCCGTTTACTGATTACAAAGAATATGCATGTGTGTAGCTGCAGCGTGTCCTTCACCCGACGAGATGCCTTAAGCCGTCACAGTAGAGAAAGCTGCCGTGGACCGCTGGACTACCCATCCACGAGCGGTAAGTAACCATTCCTGTGAGGTTGTATGATGTGATACGAGTATTTTGTTGATTGCAGCTGGGGGAGCTTCGGATGCTGTAGGGAATACTGGTGAAGGACCTGCACCAAAGGAAGCGAAAAAAACCACTCCGCAAGGTACGTGTACACATTGTTAACGGTTTTAGTGTTAGTGATCTGTGCAATTATTTCAAGAAATACCTCCGCGACGGTGTATTGCGATGTGTGCGAGCTGGATGTTCCACGACATGGCTACGTTGGACATATACGAAGCAACCGCAACAATCATCGTAATGCCGCGTCAGTGCAGTCGGAGGAAGTGGTGGTCCTGGAGACGGCTTTCAAGGCTCGTATAGCCAGTGATCGAGTCTCGGTGCGAAATCATCACATAAATCTCAGAGAATTTACTGATGAGACCCGCGAAAATGTGTTAACACTATTAGAAAGAAACGTTCGGCGCTTTCGTAGTGTGAAAGTCAATCTAGAAGTATTCAGAATGTACTTTTTGGAAAGTCAAAATTTGCACGAAATTAAATCGTTTAATACGCAAAATGAAATTGTGACCGTGACTTCGAATCTGACCGATTTATATGATGATTTCGTTGAGGTGCTGGATACGAAGATGTCGAACTTTAATGATCGGAACTCAGGTAATGAATAGTTATGGGTTACGATTCGATTGCTAATTGTAGGATCCTTACAGGTTGGGTACTAGAGCAGCTGTTATTTATAGAAGTCAACGTCAATAAATAAAACCCGCTCCGTGCTTCCTCCTATGTTCCACTTCCGCCGTCGATACAACATAAAAAGGCTGTAATCAACGTGCAAAATAACGATCAGTGCTGTTTTGGTTGGGCCTTGGTGTCCGCTTTGTATCCGCGAGGGGACCTTCCGACAGGACGACGTCGTATCCAAATTTTGCGCAACTGTTTGATTTTGAAGGTATCACCTTTCCTGTCAAACTGGATGCTATTTCGAAATTTGAAGCGCGTAATCTACGCTTCTCCATTAACGTGTATGGTTTGGAAGCTGTATTTCAAGACGGAAAAATGAAACAAGAAGTTGTAGGGCCTCTGTATTACTCTAAGCTAAAGAAAGAAATGTATGTAAATTTATTATTAATTTCCGATATGGAGGGTAATAGTCATTACTGTTGGATAAAAAACTTTTCGCGTTTGGTGTCGTCGCAACTGTCGGCTCACAATGGAGAAAAACACTTTTGTGACGGCTGCTTGCAGTATTTTCCAAGTGAAAATAGATTAAAACAACATACCCGTTTTGATTGCAATCATGTTTACACCAAGTTACCAACTATCGAACCCGTACGCGATAAATTGGGGCACGACCGGCAGGGTAATCTATTGAAGTTTGAAAATTCTCAAAAGCAACTTACAGTACCTTTTGTCGTTTACGCGGATTTTGAAAGTGTGTTGAAACCATTGGACACGGTTGAGCCAGATCCTCGGAGAAATTTACCATGACATCGTACGAACACGAACCACATTCGCTTGCGTATTACATTAAGTGTTCCTACGATGACGCGTTATCTAAATTTGAATTATACCGTGGTCCGAATGCAGCAAGTAAGTTTATGATTTGCTTAGAAGGGGATGTTAGAAGGTTGTATAAGGATCATTTAAAACATGTTAAAGACATGCGACTTTTATCGTACCGACAAACGTTGAACTATGACAATGCAACCGTGTGTCATATTTGTAGCAGACCCTTTGGTGAAAACGACGTTAAGGTGAAAGATCACTGTCACCTCAGCGGCGAGTACCGCGGTGCGGCTCACTCCGTGTGCAATCTAATGTATCAAACTCCCGACTTCGTACCGATATTTTTCCATAATTTGACCGGATATGATTCACATCTATTCATAAAGCAATTGGCATTAGAAAAAGAAGCAATCGACGTGATTGCGCTCAATAAAGAGAAATACGTTTCGTTTTCGAAACAGCTTTTGGTAGATGAAATTAGGAACGGGTCCCAACGACAACAGGTATGTCTTAAAATGCGCTTTCTGGACAGTTTACGATTTCTAAATTCTAGTTTGGATAAGTTGTCTCAAAATCTAACTTCCGACCAGTGTTTGACTATAAAAAAGTATTTTGGAGATGGGGTTAGCTTCGACTTACTGCGACAGAAAGATGTGTTTCCCTATTCGTACGTCGACAGCTTTTCCAAACTCGAACAGGACACGTTGACGACGTACGAGGACTTTTTCGATCGTTTGACATCGTCGTTTGACAGGGGAACACGTCTCTCGATCACAGTATGCTCGCGCTGTGGAGGTGTGGAATACGTTTGGATGCACGACTTTGGGCGACTATTCGGATCTCTATTTGAAAACCGATGTCTTACTTTTGGTTGATGTCTTTGAAAACTTTAGACGTGTATGTCTTGAAAATTACAAGTTAGATCCGGCGCAGTAGTTTACTGCACCGGGTTTAAGTTGGGATGCTATGTTGAAACGCACGTCTGTAGAACTGGAGCTGCTCACGGATCTGGACATGCTCCATTTCTTTAAGAAATGGCATTCGGGGAGGTGTCAGTACCTGTGTTGGCAGGAAGTGTTTCGCGAATAATACGTTTCTTCCAAATTATGACGCGTCCAAGCACCATTCTTTTATTATGTATCTCGATGCTACCAATCTCTACGGTTACAGTATGCGACAGTATCTGCCGCAGCGCGACTTTGAATGGCTTAGTCCGTACGAAATTGAACAGTTCGATCTAAATTCCGTGACGGAAGACGCCGATATGGGTTACGTGCTGGAAGTAGATCTACACTACCCAACGCGGTTGCACAATTTACATAATGACTTTCCTTTCTGCCCCGAACCTCTGGTGCCGCCTACGGGCAACGCGCGTCACCCAAAATTAATTCTAAACTTGTTCGATAAAACGCGTTACGTTATCCACTATAGAAATTTACAACAGTGTCTTAAGCACGGTTTAGAATTGACCAAAATTCATCGCGTGTTAAAATTTCATCAGGCACCCTGGTTGCGTTCCTATATTGATTTGAACACCACATTAAGTAATCAGGCGACTAACGAAGCGGACAGGGACTTCTTCAAATTAATGAATAACAGTTTATTTGACAAGACAATGGAAAATGCCGATAAAAGGGTGGACGTTCGTTTGGTCAGTAGTCATTGGGAACGTCATGGTAGAAAGCATGGGGCTGAGACGTTAGTAGCAAAGCCTCAATTCAAAAGCGTTGCGGTCTTTTCGGAAAATTTGGTCGCTATAGAATTGCAAAAAGTATCCGTTACATACAATAAACCGGTGTACGTGGGTTTTACTATTTTGGATCTTTCTAAAACGATAATGTATGAATTTTTTTATGATTTGAACGTGCGCTTGCTGTACACAGATACTGACTCTTTCATTATAGAAATTCGTACTGAAAATTTTTATACTGATATGAAGCAACACTTACATAAATTTGACACCTCAAAATTCCCACCTGACAACATTCACGGTATACCGCGCACGGCCTCGGTGGTTGGTAAAATGAAAGATGAATATTGTGGAGTGCCCCTCTGCAGTTTCTACGGTGCAGGTGCTAAGACGTATTGTGTAAACGTGCTTGACCGCGACGGTGAAATGGCGATTAAAAAGGCTAAAGGGGTAAAATGGGCGGTAATTCAGCGCGATCTCACCGTTGAGGACTACCGTCAGGTTGTGGAGGATGGTGTTGAGCTCTTCCGCAAAATGCTTATATTCAAATCACGTTTACATGCTATGTATACAGAACTTCGGAATAAAGTAGCGTTATCACCAGCCGATAACAAACGTTACATTATTCCCGGGTCGCTCAACACTTTAGCATGGGGACACCGCGATATTCATCCGGGGCGTGTTACCAGTTACCAGAATTTGGATCGTCTGTTAGAATTCGTTTGTTGGTAGAACCGACGGTACTGATTAGTATTATCGCAGAGGCCCCCGGCTACGTTGACAACAGCCTTTTCTTTGTTATGAATTATTGTAAATAGTATTTATGCTTTGTAGTTTATAACCGTATATATTTCATGTATTTATTATGATATTGATTAATGTGAATAAATTATATACATCATACTCTGTGTTTCTGTAAAGGTAGAAGAAATAAAACACACTATTGATATCAAAAAGTGATTTATTATTGTTTACTGCTTACATAAAATGATAGTTATATATTAACATTGCAACACACTGCATGCACTATACTACTTAATGCACTATATCACGTGCTGCTATATACGAGTTATGGGTATTATCAAAGCCCAACCACTTGACTAGAACTTGATCTCCTTTTTTTAACACCTTCTCTACTAAAAATACTTCAGGATGTTTAACCATCTGTAATTCCTCCGTGTAGAAGCCTCCACGTATCTCTTCCCCGTTCGTGTCTTCCAAGATATACGTTATGGGATTGGTTCGATTAACCTTTTTAATTTGGAAGATTTCGGTACTCCATGTGGGAGTATAGCCTTTCGCAAATGCTTCCCGATGCTTGCTGATTCGCACGTGATCACCGACTGTGAATTTAGCACTTCGCAGGTCGGTGGTTTCCTGGAAATAGTAAACTGTTTGTAAAAGAATCTTGGCGTTGCTGTGGTTCACATCGATGGGTTTGTAGCCGGTGGTGCGGTGTACGGTATCGTTGTACTGGTTAACAACCTTTGGTAATAACTGCAACCACTTATATGACCCTTGCATTGAAAATTCCTTCCACATCTTGTTTTTAAGAGTTCGGTTTACACGTTCTACCGGACTTGCTTTCATACTAGAAAAGGTGCTGTAATGGTTGATGTTGAAAGTTTGCGTTAGCTTACGAAAATGCTGGTTGTAAAATTCCTTCCCCATATCCGTTTGTAAATTGTCCGGAGTACCTCCTGTTGATGTTAATAATTTTTTCATTGCTTTCGTGACGTCTTTACCGGTTTTTCGTTTAAGTGGACACGCCCAAACACGCTTGCTAAACATATTCAACAATACTAAAATATATCGAAAACCTTTATTTATTTTAGCATAGGGAATCATTTCCACAAGATCGGCCATGTACAAATCGTTCAAGCCTTTTACGATTACGCGTCTTCTTCGAAATCGTTTACGAGCAGGTTTATGCAATTCTTCAATTATTTGACGTTTGATACTCATTTAGAAAATGCTGGAACACTAATAACAGCTTCAAAAATAAATATGTCCTTTGATCCAGGCTTCTTCGCCTTAAACTTATCCCCTTTCTTCAATGACACTCCGATGAGTGATTCGGCATCGTATAACGTATCGTTTAAAAAGATTTGCGCATCTGTGGGATAGTATTTGATTTGTTTAATGATACCTTTTGTTAGAGGAACGACATACTCGAAGTTGGTGGAGTTCAAAAGTGCATAACCGTTTTCATGGTTGTATATTCCCATCATATACAACATTGTCTCGTAGTGCAAATTAGACACGTCTTCTAAAAAGAATACTTTTGCACGAGCGTCGATTTTAACTCGGACAGGAGTTTTGTGAAGATGTTTACCGAACTTATCCAGAGTCATCGTCGTGAGGTAATGATTATATATGGTGATATGGATGACTAATAACAGCTTCGAAGTAAAATGGGACGGCTGTAGACGGATATAGCAAACCTTTCGCCTTTTCTCAATCGTTTCCCAATTAAGTTGGTAGCAGCACCAATACCAATATCGTTTACAAACATATAGCATGGTGGTGAGCTGCGAACTGCTTGTACAATCCCTTCTGTAAACGGTATTGTGTATTCCCGTTGACTATTGCTACCTTTCAAATTGTAATAGTTCGATAGGTCTGAAATAGGATCGTTCGACGCAGGTTCGGGGTCCGCCCACATATACATCGTTGTTGTGTACCTTACATTTTGTATATCTTCTAATAGGAATACTTTTGCACGAGCGTCGAGTTTAACTCGGACAGGAGTTTTATGAAGATGTTTACCGAACTTATCCAGAGTCATCGTCTTGAGGTAATGATGATATATGGTGATATGGATGACTAATAACAGCTTCGAAGTAAAATGGGCCGGTTGCAGACGGATCTATCGACGTACTTAGCGCCTTAATCGTATCGCCTTTCCTCAATCGTTTCCCAATTAAGTTGGTAGCAGCACCAACTCGTTTATCGTTTACAAACATAAAGCTTAGTGGGAGCTGCAAACTTCTTGTACAATCCCTTCTGTAAACGGTATTGTGTATTCCCGTTTACTGTTGCGACCTCTCAAATTGTAATATTTCGGTGCGCTTGTGTATACACCAGTAAATTCGCTCGGACTCCACCCAGGCTCGGAGTCCGCCCATATATACATCATTGTTGTGTACCTTACATTTTGTATATCGTCTAATAGGTACACTATCGAACGAGTGTCGAGTTTCACTCGGACAGCGACAGGGGTTTTGTGAATATGTTTACCGAATTTATTGAGCGTCATGATTGCACTAACGTTAGCAATATTATGAAACGGATCGATACGCGTGTGATGATTTATTCGATAATTTTAGCAGCTCTCAATTCATCGATAATATATATGATTTCATTTGTGTAACCGGTATGACCAGCCGATTTTGAACTTAAAAGGAGTCTCAATCTGTCCACTAATTTATTAGGATCTTTCCAAGGTATAAATTCCACCTGTTTATTATTATAGTTGAGAACGCGCATATCACCACCGCCACGTTTTGGTAATGTGCGAGTTTTCGATCGCGTGACCGGTGTAGTAGGTGTAGACTCGCTTCGGAATCTTGCCCCAGGAGTAGTTAGAAGGGGTCTAATTATATTTCAATATTTCTTTCCGGTTCCGTGTAGCTGTGCACCCTCAATGTAACCTCTTCTGGTAGCATTGGTACGTGTAAGAAGGTGCTTATACTTCTGCAAGTCTGATTGGGTGTATCCAATAGGTGCTTTTAAATACTAATTCGTAAAAACCAGGAGTGCCTGTATATTTAAAAATTGTGCCTGAGGGTTTTTTAATAATAAAGTCTTTCTCGTCAAAAGTGAGTACCGCGTCTCCGATTAGGTACTGGTAAGATTCCGGATGGAATCGTACTCCATAATGATGATCGAACTCGTTCTTAGTATCCTTGAACATGTTTTCCATATACATTTTAGCTCTACCAGAAAAGGTCTCATCCTCATCTATGTAAATTTGGAATTCCGGGCAGAAACCAACAGCAGCAAGTTGTTCTTTCAATTGATCCAATGTTGGGATCCCAGATTCTTCCAGGACTTCTGTTTCAAAAACCGAGATATCAGGTGAGGGAACGCTAGTAGTGCGCATTCTTTGGGTGATAGGTGATGGTTCGCGAGGCATACCTACTCGTCTTGCGGGTGGAAGTCGTTTATAAAATTTTTTTGGAGTCGAGGTAGGTATGGGGGAAGACACTTCCGTTTTTAAGGGTTCTTCTTTCGGAGTTAATAATTCCGTTTTAACTCCGGTTATAAACTCACGCAATGGTTGATAGCGGCGTTGTAGTTCCACTTCTGACCGTGCAATTTCAGACTTGAGACTTTTGTATTTCTGTTTAACATGACGTCGTGCTTTAACCAAGTCTTCTGCTACACGCTTGTCCATGTTTACTAAAACGTTTAGTTCGTGTCTTCGGTATTTATGGTGAAGTAACAGTCGAAACCTTTTCGATAACGTCCCCCATTAAGTGGATAATCTTTGTCGATTACTAAAAAGCCATATTTCTCCTTCCAACAGTGCAAACACAAGTGTTTAAACGCTTCGAAAGTCATATCCCCGCTAACATGATCGTTAAATATGTGTTTTAAGTTAGTATTATCCTGCTTAAACACGAAAATGAGATTTGAATTATCTCTTACGAGTTATTTAGGTATCGCAGAATATGTCTGACATAAATAAAAACAATCGATGTGTTTATGTCTCCCGAAGCAGAAGTAATCACGTATGGTGCTTTGACTATCGCAAACTACATCATCGAAGATAATAACCGAGTTTTGGTTTGCATCCTTAGGCGGTAATATAGCTTCAGAAGAATCGTATTCGAAATAACCGATGGGTAATGATCGAAACAGGTCGCGCAGATATGCGTATTTCGGTTGATAAAGAGATTTACTATAGACATATACGTTTTCGAAGCGTAAACCGTTTGGATGCTCTAGTAAACTTATCATTAGGTTGGTTTTACCACATCCGGAACTGCCTACTATTATACCGCGTTTGCATCCTGCACCCAACAATACGCTATGTTTAAAAACTTGCGGCGTCGGTGAACAATTATCCCGATTTACAACCGGTAATCTGTGCCTCTGATGCACCAACTTTAGCTGCTCCATGTAGAACACGTTGTGAGGGAGGAGCACACGTGTGTGATATATATAAATATATGTAGACGGTGAAGCAAGCTTACAGTCACTCTTCACCTGTGATAGGAGGAGTAATGTGTTATGAAACGTACTCTGCGAAAAGCTGATAATCGTCAATCAACTCGTAAGGGGAAGGGAGTGATCAACACTCTCATTAATAAGTTACCGTTAGAATTACATTTACCAGGGTATAACTACTGCGGACCTGGCACCCGTTTACATCAAAGGCTTGCTCGTGGAGACAAAGGAATAAACCCATTGGATGAAGCTTGTAAAGAGGACGACATAGTCTATTCAAAAACTAACGATCTTGGTGAACGTCATAAAGCCGATAGTATATTAGGACATAAGGCGTGGACTAGGTTTCGTTCTAAGGACGCTCGTTTTGGAGAGAGAGCGGCTGCACTTACTGTGGCCGGCATTATGTCTGGAAAAAGAAAATTGGGTATGGGTGTTCGACGACGACGAAGATCTAAGGTGAAAAGAAGGGGTACTTTAACGTTCAACAACGCCATCAAATTAGCTAGAAAACGAATTGGTAGTAAAGTAAAAAAGTTATCTTTAAAACGGTCTGCTCGTCTTGCCCTAGCGGCCTTGAAACGTAAACGAATCATTGCTCCCAAAGGTCGGATTATACCTATCCCCAAGCAAGGTGGTTTCCTACCGCTGATTCCTTTATTTGCCGCTCTCGGAGCTATAGGCTCGTTAGGAACTGGAGCAGCTGCGGTTACCAAAGCAGTGAATGAAGCAAAAGCAGCGAAATCAGCGCTCGAAGAAACGAAACGACACAATATAGCAATGGAGCAAGCGCCTGTAGGAAAAGGATTATATTTGAAACCGTACAAAAAAGGATTAGGATTGTATTTACGACCTCCAAAAAACTATCCTTAAAGCTACCACACCGACCACTGACCAATATCGATCTGTCAAAGTACGTAAACGAGTTAGAAATTCCATACTTCAGAGGTATTTTTATGCGAAACTGGTTACCGAAACGTATCCGTAAAAACGAATGTGGAATTGTGAATTTGGATGATACAGATGGGGAAGCTACGCATTGGACATCGTATGTTAAACGTGGTCGAAATATATTATACTTTGATAGTATTGGACAGTTAAAACCCCCACTAGAACTCGTTCATTACTTTAAAAGTGATGGTAGCTTAAACGTTATTAGTTACAACTACGATGCTTTTCAGAAGCTAAATTAGTACAATTGTGGACATTTAGCGCTGAACTTTTTATATGAAAACACTCCTTAACATTTCCTCAGTCTTACTGGGAATGTTGAGATGTCTCAAACATTCATCTTCTCCGCTACAACGTCTGTTTTAACTTCTCCTTTTAACCCTCCCAAAAACAACGTGTTTAAAATGGGTGAAAAAATAATAAAGATACCTACAGGGTCATATGAGCTTACTGATATAGCTCAATACATTAATTCTCAAGTAAACGGTGAGTCTGTTAACATCGATCCGAATCATAATACCCTAAGATCGATTATAAAAGCCGATCACGACATTGACTTTACAGTTGAACACTCTATCGGAACATTGTTAGGGTTTAAGAATAGAATCTTAAAAGCTAAGGAACGTCACATATCTGATTTTCCAGTTAAAATTATCAAGGTTAACTCGCTAATGATAGAATGTAATATAATAACAGGAAATTATATTAATGGTACACCTGCCCATGTGATACATCAATTCTTCCCCAGTGTTCCTCCTGGATTCAAAATAATAGAAGCACCTAAGACTGCACCCTATTTACCAATTAATATCAATACTATTTCAAACATTACCCTTAAAATATTGGATTAAGACGGGGATTTGGTTAATTTCCAAGGGGAAACCGTGACGATAGGACTTCATTTGAAGAGCGTGGATAATGGTGTTCAAATATAACACTCCTCGATGTTGCACTGATCGCTCTGGCTATAAAAGATCGTGTTGGAAACGGAAAATGGTTAGTCAGGCATCGGTCGCTACTCAATTGACAAGGGGTAACCGCTTATTCTTGCAAACCTTAGGCTTTGTTATCCCAAAATGAATGTGCTAAATGTAAACGAAAAAGTGCTCGTCGATAACTCGATTTTTGGAGCTGAATTTCACACTCACCAACCTTATACCACTCGTTTTGAGAATAATGACGAAATTTGAATACCTATTCAAGAGGATATGTCCACTTTGCCTTCACGTAGTTATCTATATGTAGAAGGTACTGTACTGAAAGAAGATGGTAAACCATCAGCGAGTGGTAAATTTATAAACAATGGTATTGCATATCTTTTTAGTGAGATTCGGTACGAAATGAATGGAGTTGTGGTGGATTCGGTAACAAAAGTTGGTCTGACAACCACCATGAAAGCTTACCTTTCCCACAATTCGAATGAAAGCGTTAAGTTACAAAACGCTGGTTGGTTTCCGGATGGTACCAGCACCTTGCTAGATAATAAAGGTAATTTTTGCGCCTGCATACCTTTATCAATACTGTTGGGGATTTTTGAAGACTATGGAAAGATTATTATGAATATTCGTCAAGAATTGGTATTAATTAGAAGCAATTCGATGCCCTAATATCCACCGATGTTAATGAAAAGCTTAAGGTTAACTTGCAAAAAATATATTGGAAAGTTCCACATATTCAACCGGGATTAGCGGAAGAATTATCATTAACAAAATATATTAGGAAAAATATTGACACTCAAGTGGCATTTAGAAGCTGGGAAACACATATTTACCCCGCTGTACCACAAACGGATAAGCACAGTTGGTCTATTAAAACATCGACCACTCTGGAAACTCCCCGTTGCGTTATCATAGGGTTTCAAACCGATCGTGATGGCCAGTTGCAGAAAGATATGAGCGCATTCGACGCCTGTGATATTCAAAACGTGACGGTATTTTTAAATACGGAAAGATATCCTTACGATCAATTAAATATTAATTATGGTGAAAATCGATATGCTACTTTATACGAAATGTATGCTAACTTTCAACGATCGTACTATGATAAACCCAACGAACCTCTACTGGCTCCTGATAGATTTAAGGCACTTACATCTCTAATCGTCATCGACTGTTCGCGACAGAAAGATTCCTTGCTAGGGAAAGCTGTCGTTCTTCGAGTTACTTTCGAAACTCACAAAAGCATTCCAGCGAACACTACTGCTTACTGTCTCATTTTGCACGATCGTGTATTTACGTATAATGCATTGACGAAGCAAGTACGTCAACTGTAAAGGAAATCGTTATATACGTCCAAGGACCTGTTACCTTTATTAGTATAGTCGCACGCTTCGATCATGCTAGTTATCGATGTGCAAGGTTTCAAGACTTCAGAAAAAGACTTTGCACCCAAGGAATTAGCCGTGTTTGATGGACATCGTGTGTCTCACTACGTTTTCAAACCTCCGTTGGCCTTTCGCAACTTACCACCCACGTTTCGTCAACAAGCTACTTGGTTAATGCATAATCATCGTTGTCTTGATTGGAATGAAGGATTCACTCCTCCCTTTATGCTTCCTGTAATTCTGCAACGCTTGACTCAGCAGGCGGATACCGTTTACGTGAAGGGATCTGAAAAGAGCAACTACATTCGACGTTTCGTATCACAACCGGTGGTGGAGTTACCAGAGGAACCAGCTCTACAGGCTATGCTTCCATCATGCTTTTATCATCATCATTCACTGTGCTATTGTGCATTAAGTAATGTATACTACTTATATAAAACTCATGTAATTGATTTTTCAGAATAAAGTTTTTAAATTCTTTAATGGTTTTATTAAAACAACATAATATGATTACAACTATTTATTCATTGTCTATTACAAACTTATATAACTATTCATAATTGAATATATAACAATTACTACCCTTTAATTCCCAATCCAGATAACGCACCAAACCCGCAGGAAAACCGGCAGCAAGGTTGTCACGTGCACGTTCAGTTGCAGGAATCCATTCACTATACGGTGTAACACATTTACATTTGAAAAGAATGAAATCACATTTATCAGGCAACAAGTTAATAGTATGACGATGTTGGAACAAACCATGTTCTGTACATGTGGAATTTTGTATATTTATAAGTTTACCATTTTTTAACAAATAATGGACTTCTACACCTGCACACGAAGTGTATCGATAATCGTTTTCACTACGTACAACCACAGTGTTCGACAGTTTAGCTCTTTCGATTAACAACCCGGTATTGTGCGTTTTATAACGCGAAAATTTAATTTCACCCTTATCTGTTGTTTCAAGAACCCAGTAATGTTGCCAACCCACTTTGATTGAACCCATTTCTGTAACTGAGGGTAAGCGACTGACGTGACTATTTAAACTATACCCCCACCACTTTTAAAACGTGTATTATAGATACCATCTCTATACTCTTCTTTCAGAACTGGAGCGATTACATTTTCCATGTAGCTTATTCGTCTCTGAAATCGTACCCTATCCCTTGCTATTATCTCCTTTGACTTCTGCGTGCTTGACGATGTGCCTACTCCAATGTTAACATGTAATGCATTTTGTTTTTACTTTCATCAAATGTCACTAAACCACCCATTTAATCCCTCCTCTATTAAGTCATATGCAAAGTCCCTTAGCTGTTGCTCAATGAGCTTTTTTACCAAACACTCATCACAAATCACGCCTCTAATGAAGTCTTGACACAACTGCACGCCTTTTCTATATCGTTGTGCTAACTCTTGACAATATTCCGGACTGAATATCCCCGCACCATGAACAGCTTCGTGTGCCGCATCCTCCTCTAGCGCTTCTAATTCACACCGTAGTTTCACCACAGCATTCAGTTTATCAATAGCTTTGCTTGATACGTCTTCACTGTTACGCGTCCCCATTCTGTTTCACTACGTTACGCATAGATTGTGTGTTCTTATATTCACCCGCTCCCACCCTTTCCCCCTCTTCCCTATACACCTTTTGACTTCCACATCCACTATTACCTTTTCTGGTAGATAATGCACAACTTCTAACATCCCGAACACGTTCGGGATTTGCATCTTCATTAATGGTTCCAATATGTTTGTGATGTTCACTATGCAGTCACCCGGCATGTGTACAACACCATCTATTATGCTATGGTAGAAATTGAAAAATTCCAAACCCTTCAGAAGGTTTAATCGATATGTTAGTAACGGTATTAACTGCCACAGCTCATATAAGGACTCCCACGCTAAATACAATTCATCATCTCCTGCATCAGTTATCTTTATGATTTTTGTTTTATCGTAATTTCTGTTAACACGCTCAAACGAGATAGTTTTTATACCAATTTTCAAAGGAACCCCGACCTCTTCTCCTACTTTAAAGTACTTATTAATGACTCCTTCATTGGTTATTAACGCGTTCCACTCCGTTTCATCAAACAGCATACACTGATTCTTTACTCCAGCTACTTTTATTACAGGAGTGAATCCCAAATGAGCACATAATCCAACAAATACAACTTTACTTTTTGATTTGTTTAAATAAAACACTGATTGATTCACTAGCGGTTCCCATTTAGCATCCTTAGGAAGCTCGTTTGGAGCCATCAACTGCTTTTCTAGAGCTTGCGCTTTCGCATTCTCAATTGATTTAGCGAGGCTTTCCATTGTACCACTGCACTGTATACTGCAACTGCAAACGCTTTACTCTTCCCATACATCCAACCTTCTATATATATCTACAGCTTGACCTTGAAGGATGTTTGATGACCTTGAATATACCTTATTTAGTTACCTGAATGGCCTTGAATGGTGTTTGATGACCTTGAAGAGTGGCCTTGAGTTCAAGGTCATAACATTATTGTCATATTGATAGTCTTAAGAATGCGGTGTTGCCACGTTTAGGTGGCAGAGATAGATTCAAGGTCACCATGTGTTAGAGAGAGATAGGTTCAAGGTCAATGTCAGGAGTGGGGGGTGGTTCCAGAACTCAATTTTTATCTACTTTCAAAAACTTTTTCTTCCAGTGCTTTAGTATTTTCAAGTAATTCTTCTTTAATCATTTTAGAATTTTCAAAAACTTTTTGTTCCAGCACTTTAGTATTTTCCATTAGCTCTCTAGCATTCTCTTCGGACTTTCTAGAACTCTCTTCGTGCTTTTCCAATAGTTCTTTTAGCATTCTAACGTTTTCTTCGGACTTTCTTCCATTTTACTTAACAACAAATTAGTATCAATTGCGGGTCCAGGTATTTCGAAGCGGTAATTTTCAGGATCTTCCTTCTGTTCTAAAAGCCATTCTCTTAGCCGATTTATAAAAACTTTTTTCTTTCCATTACTATCCAAGTCTCTCTCGTCCAATTCCCGTTTTAAATCTATCACTAAGAGATCTTTTAACAATTTCATCACCATTTTAATTGTTTGTTGAAATTATTTTTAACAGTAAAAAAAAATTTATTCTCACAGCACTTTAATTATTACGCGATTTTATTTATTTTAAAACTCCACACCTCACAACACTGTAACGTTCTTTTTAAAATAATAATCAAAATGATGTTTAAATTCGTCTATTAATTAAGAAAAGGTTATTTACAATGCACTTAATTAAAAACGCTATAACTAAAAACTATTTAACAACTATCTGAATTGCTAGGTATTTACAGATTTATTTAAGGACTTATTTATATAAAAACTATTTATGTATTAACTAATTATTCACAATTTATTTATTCAGAGTACATGTCAACATGACGCGGGTTAAACATTAACTGACTCCTTCTACTCGCGATCTCAATTTATATCATACGATGACTCATTCAAACGATGACTCATACGTCTAGAATATTCGATGACGTGTTGATGAGTCATACACGCAGCTGTCGGTAAATCACGTCGATGAGGTGTGTCGATGAGTCATATTTGCACGTGTTATTGATGAGTCATACACCTAGAATGTTTGATGACGTCATAAGTGGGTTTATTATTCGTTACAGTATGGTTGCATCCAACCACCTTCAGCTATCATCCCACTTTGGTAAAGTTTTCTGATGATGTTTGTTACTATTATATTTGATCTAAACCGATTTAGCTATTAACACTATTTCACTCAAATAAACAATTCTTAGGAAATAAATTGATTTTTCATGTTTAAATTTGATAAGAGAGGTAATGTGAAATTGTCATTCAACTTATCCAAGATAAGCTCGTACCGATAAATCTAATTATCACATTTCATACGCTTATATAGTTTAAACCTGTATTAAAAGGTATACTCAAAATATGTTAAATAAAAAAAATCAATTTATTAAAAACTCACTATAGAAGTTCAAGGAATGCAGCAAACAGCAAATTCTGGACAGTTAATAATTTTCAAGTACTTATCAAACACCCTTATTAAACGAAGATTTGTGGAAGATACTTAATACAATACTTTGTAACAGAGAGGTAAGGAATTACAGAATTTTTTATTTATAATAAGCGATGTTACTATTAAATTTTTATAAAGATTTTAAAAATTATGCAAATCAAATAAAAGATTAAATATAAAAGCGTTATATCTATACTCGGATTTATTAATATTTCTTGCTCTGTTAGGTCTGTCATAGTACAGTCAAGAAGTATGGGCGTTATAAAATATAAAATGATAATTCTGCCCCAAAACAAATATTTTATTAAATGAAGCAAATATTATAATGTCAATTCACCATTCAAGATTATTTCAAAATAAATACCCTATGGTGTTGATGTTCTATCGGTTGTATCTTAATAGACACTGCGGTATGTTTTAAGGAGATTCAAACTCAATTTCTTCAAAACAACTGAATCTACAGATGCCTGACTCAGTTGATCAGTTCATGCAGAGCAATAACAAATTTTCCACTTAATGATATAATAATATCGTTTCTGTCATAAATTTTACATAGATACATAATCCATTCCCCTTTTACCGCATTTCGCAGTGTCGGGGTTCCACACAAACTACAAAACTAAAAATTACAATAGAAAAATAAATGTTAAAACGTAACCGATAATTTATAAACTGGAAGTTACAGCTACAAGCAGCACTGATTGAGCACTGCATCAATTGTAATAAGAGTTATTCAATTCAGAAGGCGAGTGTTCAATTATAGTGTTACCTATGATATATAATGAAAATGGTAGATTGTTTATAGTTTATGAGCAGCAATCAAAGATTAATCTATATTAATGTACTCTATTATTTATTTATAAAATGTTACATAATCTAGTACCTAAATACATGACTGATAAAGTTACTTTTGTTAATGAAGTGTGCATGGATTAACACAAGAACTGCTGATAATATTTACATTTCAACAGTTAATAAAACACAAACGCAAGCATAATTATTTTTTACAGGTCTTAGCTTATACAACTCCTTAACATTGTGCATCAAAACAACAACCATTTTCAAGAAATTTAAAATGAATGTTTACTCCTATAGGCCAGTAAAATTAGACCCGATGGGGACCGTTGGTAAAAATAAATGTTTGAAAGCGGGAGATCGTTTCGATCGTTTCAAACTCCAAAGCGGTGCTTTCCAACGAAAACTTCAATATTACAAGAATTAAAGAACATTAAATTCTGCGTCGGATAAAAACATTAAATTCTACGTAAAAATCCTGTTGTACTCATTCTGATTGTTAATATAAGTCGAGAAATACCTAAAGTTTGATATTATAGAGGTTGCCGGATTAAATTAGTGGCCAGTTTTTTGTCATCCCCCAACATAGCAATTAGGATCAACCCACCTGAAGTAGTGCAGTACTGGTCGCTCGATCATTTCGAAGAAAGATAATTTTTTGTGTGTTATCACCCCTAAGTAATGGTAGATCAAACCACTGTCATTTTATTTTTATTCCATTTGATTGAAATATGGCAGTCATATTTGTTTCGTGGTGCACGACGTTGCTTGCAGTAAACGTAAATCTTGATATAACGTAGCATAACGAGAACTTCAAAGCCCATAAATATCAAAATAGTAAAATTTCAGATTTAAAATATTTTATACATAAACTACCTCTAACCGTGTACGTTAAAATATAAGTCTTCATCTTTATCTGGATATATGAAATATGCCCCCATAAAAACGGAAATTTTTGTCAAAACGTTATATTATCTTCGGGATTAAATCACATCCATAAGTAAGCGTGCGACAAAAATTATGTTTAGATTAAAAAATGTAGTCCGACAAGTGAGCAATACAATCATTTTTACTGCAGGTCTCTAGGATCAACCGTTCTTGAGATATCAAGATTTACGTTTACATCAAAAAACTGCAAGAAACGTCGTGCACCAGGAAACAAATATGGCTGCCATATTTCAATCAAATGGAATAAAAATAAAATAACAGTGGTTTTGATCTACCAATACTTAGGGGTGATAACACACAAAAAATTATTTTTTTTCAAAATGATCGAACAACCAGTACTGCACTACTTCATATTGTGATGATAATGATATTATTTTTATTTTATTTATAGTTATTTTATGTTTTAAAATAATTTCTTTTGATCTCAGGGTCACTCAAAATATATATATGTATAAATAACAATATATATATATATATATATATGTTTAATTTTATTTTATGTTCTTAATATGAGACTATTTACTCAATCACTTAACTTTGGGTTCATTCATTAAATGATTAATTAAACTTTACCTTGTTGTTCTTAAATGTCATTAACTAAAGTTAGGTTATCAAAAACAATTGACATCTATACCTTGACTGTTCTTTTTGACATTTCTCAAATTAAGTATATATATATATGATCAAGTGAGCATAGCATATAAAATAAAAATTTGTTTAATTCTTTATTTAACACTTTTATTAGGATGTTGAAAAGAAAGAAATCTTACGCTGCCAACTTACAATGATTCCTTCCTTCAGTAAAATCTGCAATGGATCTCTCAACGGTTAAATTAAATGGTATACCAATCTCTTTTAACATATACCAACTGGTTTTTGTTCTTTTTAACTTCAGGTTCACTTCTTTCTGAAAAAAAATAACTCACTTTCACTTCACTTGCTCTTCCTTCAATTGTCATTCATCATCAAAGAACTGCCGACGACTGCTGCACTGGATCTGCTTACCACCGTCAAAGATTATGATGATAGACTCAATAGCTCTCTAAGACTCCGTAAGTATCTTCTATGGCTCCTTCAAATGGTCTCCCTCTTTACTATACTCTCTATGCCTGATCTACAATAAACTACCACTCTTCCACACCTCAGCTTGGTTATCGTGGATGACTCTTCTAAATGTAACACTCTTCTTGTAGATTTCTTATCCAAAAACTATTTACAACTATTCTTCTATTCCTCAATATTCTTCTTCTATGTTTTATAAATCACATAACTTATTTCCCCCTCCTTCTTATCTCAAACTTTTCTTCAAGGTGTCCTTTTCTTTATTATTTTAGTTATTAATATTTATTCTTTTACCTAGTACACTTTACTCTTCTTCTTTAATAAAACGCTGGACTTCTAATTAACATTTATTGAATTATAAATTTATTTTTCAGAACCTTTTACAATTACAACCATTTTCATTTTAACAAAATTTATTATTTTTTGGATGACAAAAAAATGGCCATTAATTTAATCCGGCAACCTCTATCCTATCAAAGCTTAGGTATTTCTCGACTTATATTAACAATCAGAATGAGTCCAACAGGTTTTTTTATTAAAGCCTCTGGGCGTTCGGTCTGACGGAAAATCGAAAATTTATAAAATTGTCGTTTCTCGACCGTCGATTTCGACCATACCACTGGACCGAATTTAAAGTGTTGGATACTCATCAGACGCATAATTTAATGCTCTTTAATTCTTGCAATAGTAAAGTTTTCGTTGGAAAGCACCACTTTAGAGTTATAAGCGGAAAACTAAAAAAGGTCCGAAGATTTCGTGGTTCTTTTGATGCCCTCAGGTAAGCCGCGTCGAGGGACCGTGCAAACCTAGGATACTTATATTTGACGTCAAATGAAGCGATCGAGACGATCCCCCGCTTTCCAAAACTTATTTCCACCAACGGATTCTATTTTACTGGCCTACCACATAAAGGCGATATTTTTGAATAAACACATAACTATCGCATATTTAGTATTTATATTTATGTGTTGTTAATTATTTTCAAACTGCTTTTTTTTGCAGCAATGATGCTAATAATAGATATTTTAATTTATCTTCAAACGTCAGAAAAACATGACATTTTAATACTCAATTTACAAGGTAAAAGTCTCTTTTTTGGTGTTTATCAGCAGCGTCAGATAATAGTTATTTTATGCACCAAGGGCGTTATGATGATGTTAATGCCTGGAGGGCGACGATGTTCCAGGGCGAGGGCCTGAAGCGCCCGAGGGATGGAAGTCACCCGATGGGCGTAGACGAAGTGGAAAAAATGAGCCGTGTTTTAAATATATACAGTGAGATCCAAATTGATTGAAGATGGTTTGAATTTCGCGCCTTATGTTTTAGTGTATTTCACGTTAGTATAACACTAACACCGTATTCGGTTAGTATAACACTATTGAAATGTGTTGTGTCAAATTACAGAGTCAACTCGTCACTTTCTCGTTTACATCGTTGTACTTTGCTACGTTGTTCGGGTTTCCATTGAATTTTTGCTTTATTTCGCTTGTTTTCTTATTTTTTCTACTTTGCGTTTATATAAAGGCTGATTCAGAACCGAAAGTAGTGCTGAACTAGCTCATTTGAGTTTCGAATTAGAACTAGTGTAATTTAGTTTTTCGAGGTTGTCAGTCATGAACCATGACAAATGAAATGTCATTGAAATCATTGTTAAATTAAAATTTGAATTTTCAAATTTAAAAATTTGACATTTATCGATTTTTGGTACCAACCACGATAAAATTCCCCAAATTTTAAAAGTGCGAATTTTTATTTTAAAACGGATAAAATTAGTAAAAAAGAGGTGCAAAGTAGAAAAAACAGTATAAAGAACTCGTTTTATAAGACATTTATTGCACTCATGCTTTAAAAAACTCCCGCTACGCGGTCGTTTTTTAAACTAGCATTCGTGCAATAAATCATGTCGTATAAAACTTTTTTTATTTACAAAACAGTTTTTCAGAACTACGGTTTGCTACACGATTTTATTATCAAGTAAGTTTATTATTGTATTAACGAAGTTTAAAAGCTATATTATTTTCGAGACGCCGCTGTAAAATAAAAGAAGCAGAAAAGTATTCATGTTGCCAATGTGACAATAATTTAACGTGGCGGTAAATTCAAACCGTCCTCATTGAATTTGGATCACCCTGAATAGTACTAAATTGACCTATACAATAAAGTTCAATATGGCCGGTGTATTCACTATCGAAGGACATAAGATTTTCGTAATCTGAAGTAGCAGTCGAGGGATTCGGGGGAGGGGCAATTGCTCTCCAATGTTGGAACTAAGAAAAGTTTTCACTTTATCATTGAATATTTAAATTAATCAAAAATCAAGAGCGCGACTTTGCCCACCACCCCAATAACAGACCTGCCACGGTAAAGCAGTGTTAATAGGTACACGATACGTTTGATCACCAATCATGAAAGTTTTATAATAATCGCACCAGTCATTTACAACTTTTGCAGCAATTTGCAAACGTATCTCACGATTTTTGTTTTGTCCAAACAATAAATTAAACGGCATGCATCGTTTTTTATGCACGGATCTAAAGTATTAATACCAAGTGCATGCATATCCAGTCACCTACAACAACTTCCAATTACAAGTTTTTATCAATTGCTTCTATCCGACTATCACTTTTATGAATGCTTATATATCCATATATCAAGCCTATGCGTTTCCAGGCTGTATATGTACCATATCATTCACTTTTTTGGTTTTACTATAATGGGACGAGAAAATGAGATTACAAAATTAAACAATAGATCCAACATCTGCGTGTTATGTAATACTTATACTTATAACTTCTAGCTCTTTAGTCCATGTTTATGGTTGTTGTAATGAAAGTGTCGTGTTTCTTCCCTCCTAAAATGTCGAAAGCGAAGTTAAGTGTATACACAAAAAATAGACGAAGGATTCTAAAAAACGGTAGACGCATGTAAGTAAATTATACACCAGATTTTTAATCATAGAAGTAAACGGTAAACGTGTGTAGATGTTGGAAATACAACGATTATTTTGCATAGTAACGCACAAGATTTAGAAAAATGTCACATAAATTCCACCGTTTGTAAATATTATTAGCTATATCGCAAAACAGACCAGATGTATGATACTTTCTTGACTACTGAGTTTTGGCAATTTAAAAGTAATAATCGTTGTCTTGAATGCGGGTATGGAAAACGGGATTAGTAATTACCGACATACTGCATATACTAGTAAATACCTATGTAAATACATGCATTCATTCACAAAAGACTTCGGGGGCTTTTTTGGCAATCCGTTATGCAGTTGGGTATATGTCGCGGTACGCATGTGGTCATAGGTTTCTTCTGCAACAACATCTTTTTTACAATACTAGCGGAGCGCCATGGAAATACTCGGGTATGAAATGTAAATTTTGAGATAATATACTGTACTTCTAAACATTTTATTTTGCTACTACTATTAAAATTCCTCTTATTTCTTTTATTTGTAAGATATTAATGTCAAATCAGAATTTCTTCTTGCATAATATTAATATGTAAGTATTAGGTATATTAGATTTCTTAAATGCAATGTAGTCATTTACTTCAATATACGGGGAATATCTTAAAGAAATAAAAATTGTAGCTTGCAAAAATTGTAATTTTTTGCAATACTTGTTAGTAGGCCCTGTTGTTAACATGATTACATGTATGTTTTACGTGGAGTTTCCGTGTTAACATACCCCCACGTTCCTTCCGTTGGGAGGAAGTAATTGAGATACGCTCAATCAGCACGCAATTGCTCCCAGTTACTCCCTAGTCGAGCGAGGTTGCCTATCCACCCTTTACTAGCTAACCAGGTATGTACCGGAGCGATTGACTTAACACGTGCTTACCCGCCGGCACCCTCCCGTCCTTTTTCATACGGGGCCAAGTGCCTCGTCCAGCATTAGGACTACTTCCCCAACTTAGGTCAGTTTAGTACAACGGAGCCAGAGTTGGGGCCACTGCCCGATCGAATCCAACCTCAAGTGTGGCGGGACTTGGTTTTTAATGGTTTTGCCACCCCGATCTCCCAGTTATAGGCCTGGTGTGCCCCCGACAGAGCTTTGTTTAGAGGCTACTTTGTAGGGCCCATCAAAGTAGCATCCTGGTGTGTACCCGTTAAGGTGAAGTTGTCTTGAACGTGAGAGGCTATGTATCTTCGCATCAACGTCCTTTAAGTGTAGGTCTCTAGACGATTTCTGGTAATCTGACGCTGGAACTGACAGCATATGCCAGACCCCCGTACTGTCACCTCCGAGACGCTACCTAGTGGCTTGCAGTTTTTCATGGGCTAGCGAGCGAACTCCCTAACCAAGATAAACCTCACTTGAATCTCCTCCATTTGTCTAAGTCAGACAGCGGGAAACTTAGCTCCATAAAAGACCCTGACGTCAGGTAAGATTCAATCCACCCACACCGGACCCTCTTGTTAACAGAGCTCCCTCCGCAGCGTTTTAGAGTCATCGTCGAAAAACACTTCGGTGAAACGTAAACGAAACACTCTGCATAACTCTACCACACATTTCCTTCTGATCGCGTCATCCGTTGCCCAGACAAGCCTGGGATTGGGTAGACGACGACCAGTTCAAAGTGTGAACGCCGTGTGGTCTGCCCACAAGCTAGTCTCGAATCCTAGTGCTTCCCGACACCTCTAACGACTGCCCTCCCTCTATCTTTGGGCTAGTCTCGGATACTAATGAAGTCCGACATCACCAACGACTGCTTGTCCGTTCACCCTAGCCCTGTTGTTAACAGTAAAAAGTTTCCGGGGAGCCAAAACATTCTAAAGAAAATATGCAAAAACTACAGAGTTGGCATAAATGTGGGGAACGTAGAACTGACAAGGTTAAAGCCTTTGTGAATAATGATCAATTTGAGCATTTTTTTCGTTGTCGCAACTGCGAAATTATAATCATAACCGTAATAGGGAAAACTGATATTACCAAAAGGTTATTCGATGGTGTTTTCAAGTTTTAAAACAGCACTTGAGCATAATTTGAGATAATGTGGAGAAATCCAAGTTGGAATAAGCCAGCGAATTTGCATATAAACAGTGGCATCCAAACAGTTAGAACCAGTTTTTGGGTAAATTCTAATGGGTTAGTGTTGATTTGAAACTGTTTTCTATTGCATTCTTCAATCTCTTCTTGGACTTTTCTTCACCTGTTTATTTAGTTCTCAGTGCCTTCTTTTTAAGTCAGTTTTCTTCTTTTCGTTTACTTCTCTTAAAAAAAGTTTATGCTTCGTGCATAGTCTTTCTTCTATTTTATCTCTATATGTTGCTTTGACATCCAGTCTTTCACTTCATTTTTCCTTCTTCCTATACCATCCTCTGTGGATTTCTTAAACACTTCCTTTTAGTTTTCATCTACTGCTAATACTTCCATATAGCTTATTTGTTTATATTTATTAACGAGTGGTGTTCTTTGCGTAAGTCTTCATTTGATTTCAGTCAGTGTATTGTATATTGTATTTCACTGTTTTGCTTATTATTAGTACCTATTTGCTTTCAATTTTACTTTGAATATAGCTCACGGTAGTGCTTGGTCTGAATCTATGTCTGCTCCTGATTGATACCTACGCTCCTCATTAATCTGACATCCAATGGACAATTTTTATGTTTTTTTTTCTACTGCTACATGATCTATTTGCCTTTCATATCTTCTTCCAGTAGAGCTCCATGTCATCTTATGTATCAATTTGTGTATCAATATGCTGCCTCCTACTAGCAAGTTATTCTCGACACAGAAAACCATAAACATGTTGCTGTTCTTGTTTACATTCTCGTTCTGTCTCTGCTTTCCTCATATTGCTCTTCCACTATTATCAATTTCCTATTACTGCACTCAGGCCTCCTGTATTCCTTGCACAATAGACTGCACAATCCCCAATTCATAGTCAATGGCCTCCAATACAAAATATAGTATATGGTCTGTAGTCTATATATAAAAGCTGTATTTTATAGTATGTAATCGATATGATCTATAAACTATGATTTACAATCTGTGTTTTGTAATATACGGCCTACAGTTTATGTTCATAATGGATGATCTACAATCAGTTTTATAGACTACAGTCTATCATCTACTGTATTAATGTATATTTAAATAACAATTTGTGTCAATATACTTTTAAAAATAAAGTTAATAATGCTATTGATATGGCAGAGACTGTTGTCAAATACTTCCATTAAGTTTGTGCTGATAATCTTCTCGCATTATTGCATTTGTAATAATGTTAACTTTATACCAATATGTTAACTTTATGCTATCTAAGAAAACTGCAGATACAGAACTGGAGACAGATAGTAGCACAAGATAGAAAAGAGTGAAGAAGAATAACCCACCAAGCCACTGTCAATTTTACTTGAATTACCACTACTTCCTAATCTGTCGTGAGTTTCTATCGATATGTACGTATTGCACTTAAAAGTGGAGAAAACAAATAATTACAGGCTTATTTTAGCAGACTTCTTGAGCACATTATTTATAGTTTTTATATCTTAAAAGTAGGTGAATGATAACCAACTATAACCTAAGAGACACGCTCAATTAGCGTGTCACTCTTTTATATGACTGCTGCCAGTTCCCACGGTGGAAGCGACGTTGCTATCCATGCTCTTCTTACTCTCCAGACTAATGCTATTAATTAACATGCTCACTCATTTGGGTCCATCTCCGCTAGGAAGTCTCTTCACCTCTAGTCCATCATATTACTAACCACTGCTCAGTCGCATTCATCGCAAGCGTGGACTGGGGTTGGCCTAGGATATGCATAAGGTTTGCCCACCTCGAACTATCAATTAAACGCTTCGTGGGAACAGCACTCTGTTCGACTCCACCTAAAGTAGCGACCTAAGATAGTGTACCACATGGAGGAGAGGTTGTCTTTGATTTGAGAAGCTATATGTTTACATCAAACATCCCTCAAGGTGATACCCCATGATAACCTTACTCAGCTAAGCCATACCAGGGAATACCTGGTGACATGCTCCCTCATAGGCTAGTGGTCAAAGAGTCACTGATGCCTCAGTCAGTCAACTAGCCACTTCATAGTAGAGTCCAGCCACAACGATCCATTCCCAAACTAAGGGATGAAGGCTCAAGAATGATCCTGTGATAACAGCCATAGTCGGCCTACAATATATGATATGTTGTACTTTACTGGACAGTAATTTTTGGGACTTTATATTAGTTCAGCAATGCCTCAAGGGTCTAATTTAGAATCATTACTGTTTCCTGCATTTACTAGTGACTAGCACACTAGTTCAACACACAAGAATCTTTTCTAGGGGAGAATTTCTAAAATTTATGTTTAGACAAAGTCTCGCATATTTCTGATATAGGAATTACATTGGTTCTGTCTTTGAATTTTAAGTGAAGCACATAGGAGTATTTGGATTGATTATTAGAAACCGTATTCTTCTAGCACAGTGATAGTGCATGACACATAAGTTAAACTCTATAACTCCTTTGTATGATCAAAGATGCCATGTGCATCAATAGTTTAAAATCCTATGCGTCGTAATCAATATTTGATTTTAAAAAAGAACAAATAATTCAGTAAAAATTTTTAGGTCTATGTATTTTAAAAGACTTACACTTGATACATTATGTGATACCTACCTGTCTATGTCTACCCGTCTTCAAGTTGCCAACTTTGCATAGTACACATCAAGAGCGTTTGACAGTAGGGTTTAATTTTAAGATTGTTAATGATTTCATACTGTAATAAACTTCCACCATTGTGCCCAGTAAGACTAGCCGATAGATATTTATTAAAAATTCTAATTTATCTGTTGCGATTATCTAATAACATGCATTATTTAGTTCACTTGCATTATTTAGATATACTGATATATTTAACAGGTTGACGACCCCTTCTTGGTCAGTGAACTCTCTCTAAGACTACAGCTATGTTCTGCAGTTTTCCTATATTTATCTACTTTAAAAATTTACGTATAGTAGTAAGGTGCCAATTTTACCAAAATTGTTTAATAATAGCACATATCCAGTGGACATCGGAGTGTAGCAAAGAGAATCTGTCCACTTATACCATGTCCAATTAACTTGACTTAAAGTTAGGTTTGAACTATTTATTATAATAAAAAAAAAGATTGAAAGATAACATACTGAACTCAAGATAATACTTTTCTATTAGTTCAGTTAATTTGAGTTTGTTGTATTGATAACTATTGCCTATTTGTGAACCACCTTGTGATCAGATTACACATGACATTCAGGTACACTCTATTTTACGTATCAAAATTAGGGATGCTCTTAAGTGAAATTACCTCTTTTGCATGTAGATGATTCACCTTTCACTCTATCTTATCCAAAAATGCATTCAGTTTGCAAATTGTAATTATGATTAATTTTTTATTTTCAGAAAAATGGGACGAGAAACCCAAAAACTGAAAACAACAGAAGATCAGAATAAACCATCAGAAATTCAACTTTTAGAATGCATCAGAACAAATCAGCCTATCGGTACAATCAAAAGTTTTATTAACAATAATCCACAAGCAATCATCAAAATAATCGGTTATCCATATTATAAACCAATTCTTTATATAGCATGCAACGAACTTTCAAATACAATAAACCCAGAAATAGTGAACACTTTAATAGATCTTGGAGCAGATCTTCACTATTCTGATGACTTCCATAACAATAAAGAAGCTTTACATTTTGCAGCACTGAGTTGCAATCCAAAAATACTAAAAGTAATCATCAATAGATTAGGACCTGATAAAATAAATTTGTTGATTAATGGAAATACCGTGCTTCATTTTTTGGTAAAAGAAGGAGATTTCCTCAATCCAAACTATGGCGAATGTATTAAACTCTTGGTAAAAGCTGGAATTGATATAAATAAGCCAGATAAGAACTGTAATACTGCTTTACATTTTTCTGTCAGATATGGTTCCAGAAAACAAACGTTAGATCTTTTAAGAGTTGGAGCATCACTGGTTTGTAAAAATAAATCTGGTTTACTTCCTATTGAAAAGATTGATGGTAGTACTTTAGAAACTCATCTTGATGAATGTCTGGAAGTTTTTGTAAGCAAAAACATCAATTTAGAGAGTTTTACCGCTTCATATAATTATAGAACTTTGATGCCACAACCAAGAATAAGAAATAAAGATAATACAAGTAAAAATATAGAAGATACAGAAACTGGGAATAAATTAATTACCATCGATTGTCAACAATTGGCATCTGAGACACAAGTTATTTCTTATATAAGTAAATCTTCAGAATTAAGACACTTATTAAAGCATCCTGTAATAACAAGTTTCCTTTACATAAAATGGCATAGAATTCGTTGGTTTTTTTATACTAATTTAGCATTTCATATAATATTCTGTTTATCATTAATTCTATATATTGTAGTAGTCTACAGTAATCAAAGCAAAAATGAACATAATGGCATTGACAGCATGCTGTTAGTCTTGTTAGGAATAACTTTTAATGTTTTAGTTTTACGTGAATTTTTCCAAATTGTCGTTACACCAACAAGTTATTTTTGCAGTTTCCAAAATCTACTCGATTTGTTTTTGGTCACACTAACCGCTATTATACTGTTTCAAAAATCGCCTACCAAAGCCTTAAGAAAACAAGTGTCCGCTTCAGCGATTCTGATGGTAGCATTTGATTTGGTTATAATTATTGGACAACATCCAAAAATGTCAACAAACATAGTGATGTTACGAACAGTCTCCCTTAATTTTTTTAAATTCTTATTGTGGTACTCCATTTTAATATTAGCATTTTCATTGAGTTTCTACACACTATTTAAAGACACTGATAATGAAACACAGCAGCTGTTTCGAAATCCTGGTGTATCTTTATTTAAAACATTGGTGATGTTAACGGGTGAATTTGATTTAGACAGTATAGATTTTCAAGTTTATCCTTTCACCAGTCACATTGTATTCATATTATTCGTATTTATGATAGCTATCATTCTATTTAACTTATTAAATGGTTTAGCAGTTAGCGATACACAGCGTATAAAAAGTAATTCTGAATTAGTTGGACT
Source organism: Agrypnus murinus (assembly GCA_929113105.1). NCBI lineage: Eukaryota > Metazoa > Arthropoda > Insecta > Coleoptera > Elateridae > Agrypnus > Agrypnus murinus. The sequence continues at coordinate 100,292,647 of OV816029.1, forward strand.
TATAGCACGTACTGAATATATTGAATATATGGAACGCATGCTATTAGCTAGGGTTATATCAGTTAGTTTTATTAATTTTATACAAAAATATTGTTGTTGTCTGCCTAAAAATATAGTTAATCGATTTATAATGCCGGATATCTTAATAAGACGTATTTGCATTTTTCCTTACTTTCTAAAAGATTATCGATTGATGATTTATCCAAATCAGCAAGCTAAAGTAATTTTAACAAATATGAAATGTACAGATGAGGAAGTAGAAACATGTCTTACGGATTGTTACAATATTTATTTAGATAGACAAACTACTAAAAGAACTAAACAACTGATTAAAATGAAAAAAGAAAATTTAGAAGAAAAAAGAAGGGAAAAGAGAATCGCTGATATACAACAAAAAGAGCAGCAAGCTGTTTTAGACAAATTAGATTATCTTATCACTAATATGAATATCCTGCTCAATAATTATAAAAGGACATAGGTAGGGTTGCCAACTGACCTTTTTTCGGAAGGACAGTCCTTCTTTCTAAGAGTGTGTCCTTCGTCCTTAGAAAAATAGGGAATGCACTCTAATTAGTAATTGTAAAAATCTGCTGTGCTTAGCAAGAATGCCGTATCTGCAAAACTGCAATTTAAAAAAATACCATATTTTTTATTAGCATTCGTTAAGATTCCACATAATATATTTTTATACAGCAGTTTTTGCAGATGCATCATTCTTGATAAGGGCAGAATAAACAGTGAGATATATGTCAAAAAATGCCTCAAAGCAAGGCTTTTGTCATTAATAACAGCACACAAGTTTCCTGTGCTATTTTGTCAGATTTGACCACATATATGCCACCATGGAAAACCGACAAAAGAATTTTATGATACAAAATCGAGTCAATGTTGTACTCAAAAATCACAATCCTCCAAATTGACTGGAACTTAGACTGGTTCAGACTTATTGGGTACATATTAAAAAGAAACTAAAGAATATGCGTTGTAATAAACACTTATATAATACCGATAATTTCAAACGAAAGTGGAATATAGTAGCATAACTCCAATTCCATAACTGAGGAGGATGTGCAAAACTTAATGACAAACATTTTAATACAAAAATTCCAACTTTTATAAAAATGTTGAGTAATTTGTTGTTTTGATTTCTTCTAATGTTAATAAAGTTGATTTAAAGTTTTATAAAAAAATAAACTAAGTATTTTTACAAATTGCAATAGTAGCAGTTGTTTTTTATGCGAATTCCATTAGAAGATTTCTAAAAAACGAAGCTTTATATTAACACAGAAATACATAACATAGCAGTGAAATACTTCAGAATCTGAGACCACAATCTTTTCTCTACATTAAAAGTTAGGTATTGATTTAGATATTGCTGTGATTTCAGCACTCATAGTTGAATATGTCATTTGGGTTGCCTATATATTTAGGGGTTTGGACTCAACTGGAACAAATCTGAATTGAATAAATTAATTTGTTATTTAATAGGTAAAGATTAACTCTACATCACTTGATAATAATAAGAAGTAGATCTTAAAAGGATATTTCACTTAAAATTGAAAGATTATTTTGACAAGTTACGATTTGCATATCGTTAGGTCGTTGGACTTGGTTTTTCATAATTGAAGCCATTGTAAGGTGTAGTTTCACCTGGAAATTATAAAAGGCATAGATGGAAAGGTGTATGCAAGCAATCACCACTATACTAACAGTTTTTGTTGTTGAATTTCAAGTAAATCCCATGCTGGTTTAAAGATTCATCAAATTCCATGATAAACGTATAATCTTCATTAATCTATGCATTTGCAGCCAAAATGTTTTTCTGCAATATTCTTAATTAGATTCTAGAGCACCTTTAGCAATAGAATTTTCAAGTGGGCAGCTCTATATAGAGAAGGTTTAGCATGTTAAAGTCTAAAATTTGTATCGTTTTAACCTGATCTGTTAATATGGTAAAATTTTGTTAATATTTAAAGTTTTGGTGCCAAAATTGATGTAAATATTGTGTGATAGGGTATTAGGAATCATTTAATAATTAAAAGAGGAAGTAATAAGGTGTGAAAATGTTATTATCTTAATTTTGTAAAAACCATGTTCAGGAAATTCAAGATGGTTGCCATTGAATCCTGGAGTTAAATTTGCTTTTTGTTAGACATGTAATATACCAAAATATAGGAAAAATTATCCTCTTTCCGATTATGTAATTTGTTTAAACATTTAATTTAATTTTTTTAAAATATTTTGGTTATGTACATCTTGTTAGGTTAGATGTTCAATTGTTTTTGGTAACTTCCCAGATTTTGTTAGTGGAAAAATGACGTTTGTCATTTGTTTTTGAAAAAAATATAAAAGCAGATCGAAAATCTGGTTACTTGTTTGTTGATTTTCATATGAAGAAGAAGCCATGTCAGATCACGCAATAATAAGATTTTGAGGTTATGTGTGACAGATTTTACGTCAATGAAATGTCAGAAAAGCGAGGTTATGACAAATGTCATCCAAATTTTTTTTTAAAGTGTTTAATAATGAAAATAACATTGAACAATTAAAGTGATTTAAATAAAAAAGTAAAGTGAATGAATTTGGTTTTTAGACTAATTATTTATAAGAAAATTTTTTTGGAAAACGTATTGCAACTTTATTTCTGGATGGAAGGAAATTAAAACTGGAGGTAATAAGAATTTTTGGAAAATAGACAATTGATTTATGTACTCATGTATTGGAGGTAAATTGTTCAATATTTAATAGTTGTAATAAATTACAAAAGAAGATCCACAAGGGCAATTATATGGAAATGCGTGTTCACCAACGCAACAAGTAAGCAGGTAAATTTACTGACTATTACAGAGAACTGCCAAATAATATAGTGTGCAAAAATTTCCAAGAGTGGCGTAAAATTACTAAATTTAAAAAAAATATTTTCAAACTTCACTTTTTTCACTTTCAAACTTTATTTTTTTTTGTTTCATTCCTTCCTTCAATTATAATTTAAGATCGTGGGATTGATCAAATAAAAATTGAGCAGGACAAATAGAATTAGACTGTCTCTTGATTCTTATTTTGTTAAATCCAATTGGCACCAATAATTAATTGAATCCATTTTACATAGTAAGAATTTTTTTTTTCGTTTCTCTGTTCATTCTTTTTATGTGTTTATTAATAAAATATTTTAAATGTTAAAAAGGAGATTCATTTGTGTATTTTTCTTGTTTTGTGTCCATTAACAGAATTTAACAGGTATAAGCTGAACAATATTTTATTATTTTGTCAAAGAGCCTGAAATTTTCTCATGCAATTTTCCTGAGCTTGTCTTTGGATTTTAAAATCATAGTCGGAGCAAATTTTATTTCCATCACAAAAGTAAGTGGTGTTTGTTTTTGTATAACTTTTCAGTTTGCCTTACTACTATTAAACATAAGTAATAGTGGTCTTTAAATTTAAATAAATTTATGATCAAGTGTTGTATAGTGTATACTAGTACAGCGCTTATCACGATAAAATATTTATGGCGCCCGAATATGTTTTCTATTTTTCTTATTAAAAATCTAAACATCTCAATATCATATCAATACGTATATGGGATGTTTCAAAAGAAACAAAAGTAAAGAATCTGAAAGTTTAATTGCAGACAAACAACAGTATTATGGGAATTCAAAGAAATGATGAAAACAAACAAAATTGCCTAACAAATGAAAAAGAAATGCAAAGAAAAATAAATAACCAAAGAAATGCACTTGAAATTTTCCTCACAGAATATTTTTAGGAGTGGGATATTGGTTATGAGACACCGCCTATAAGATGGTCTCTAAAATTTTTCTCCAGTACTTCATAAAAATATTATGCTATCTAAATGTACGAATTGTTTGTGTGAAATAAAAGTAAATATAGAAGTATCAATCGTGTTAATGCTTTTTATTTAATTATTATGTCCAAGAATTATGCTAGTGTAATATTATATCGTATGATCAAAAAGTCTTTGGATCGCAATAGCCATGGAATGTAAAAACCATCTATAGAATTATTTACTTCTACTGGCCGTAGTTTTTGTGAACTGTACAGAGTAGCGCCAATGTATCTTGAGTAGCGCTAATGGAGACACAGCCACCTGTGTCAAGAAAATACGACATGCTGACACCGCTAAACAGAGCCCCATAGTACACAGAAAATGTTAGGTTAGCGTACGCTATTATTATTTCTTGTGCTTGCACTTATTTTAAGTATTACTTAATAATATTTATAAAAAGAACACAGAATGGAATTTATTTGAACTATTATCTATTGACATGGCAGTTGTGAAGTAAATGTCAAAAATAATAGAAATAAATAATTTCATAATAGCTTGTTAATTTAATGGTAACCCTGATCCAAAGACTTTTTGATCATACTATACATAGGTATAAAACATAGTTTCAAAGGTAACATAATATGAATGGCAACTATATGGGCTGTAGTGCCACCCATATAATATATAAAATGAAGTTTATATTTTTAAATTATAATTACAATAAAATCACCTATTATTATCCATGTTTTTATTAAATATTATGGATGAAAATATCTTTTGGCAAACATTAAATTTTTATATTTAGTTGGAATTGCATTTTTCCATTTCCAAGTTTATATCTTTCTGAAAGTAAAAATGTGATATTTTCTTATGCAACATGCAGTCGAAAATGCTTAATATACCGGGTGGGGCAATAGTGTGGGTAAGTCCGATAGCTCCTAAACGGTAACAGCTAGAAAAATTGATCTAATATGGATGTAAACAGTGTATAGAGGTGCATCTAGAGAAAGTGTGGCACGCTTAAGGTAATTTTTTTTTAAATAGAATGCCAAATATCTTTGCATATTTAACACCTCTCTTGGCAGGTTTATTCATATCTAACATTTTAGCACCATGTAATGACCGGTTTAGAAGTTATAGATTTTTTTCAAAAAAATTGAGTTTCACATTATCCCACTTAACAGTTTACCGCTTTCACAGTTTAGATGATTTAGATGATCAACTTTTAAACCGGTCATTAGATGGCGCTGAAATTCTAGGTATGAATAAATCTGCCAAGAGAGGTGTTAAATATGCAAAAATATTTGGGGCATTCTATTTAAAAAAAAAATTACCTTAAGCGTGCCACACTTTTCTGCAACACCCTGTATATTTGAAAATAATTTCTCTAGATGCGCCTCTATCCACTGTTTACATTCGTATTAGAACGATTTTTCTAGCTGTTACCGTTTAAGAGCTATCAGACTTCCCCACACTATTGCCCCACCCGGTATAATATCTTACATAACTCATATTTAATCCAGTACATATCTATTTAATAACTAACTACAGAGAATGTAAATGCAAGATATATTTCATATAATTACATAATATGCGTATAACAATGGAACTAGAAAAGTAAGTAATACATAATCATTTACTAACACCTAAAGAATTATTAACCAGAAGCACTTATTTCCATCTTTGTCAAACCAAGCAGCTCAAATTGCCCGGTATAAAATGAATTAAAATCCAACCTGCAAAAATATAGTTTAAAATAAAATATTTAATAAAGAATAATTTGTTTTAACTTACAGATGCATAAAGAGATAATAAAATAGGACATTAACGGGAGGCTTTTACAATTTTTAGTAAAGGATAACCAAACTGGTTTGTTGATTTTGGGATGGAGGTACACATGTATAATAATCTAAATTGGAAGGGTTTTAAATGAAAATTAGCAAAAACTTAAAAAAAGTTACCTATATAACAAATTATAAAGACGCTCATGATCACTGCCTTCTTTATTCAATCCATGAATTTGATCTAACAAGTCTTTAAGCGCTTCTGAGAATTGTCCATCTAGATTAGTTATGCTTTCTTTAAAACTTTCCATTCGTTCTGGAGATTGAGCGGCGTTTCCTAAGTTGACTGTGGAATCTCCCTAGGAATTATTAGTTTATGTTAGAACTTCATTATTTTATTGAATTTATAGAAGAATCTGTTATAAATGTGTTGTTAAATTAAAGATACAGTCAAGTCTGGTTATTTTTAAAAGGCTCTTTTGATCTTTACTTATAGTATTTTTATATCCAAACTCAACTGCATGTTATATTTTTATGTAAATATTTCAGAGCGGATAATTATAAATGCTTGCCAAATTAAAAACCAATAGAAATGTATATTAAGCAAGCCACTAGTAGTAATGCATTTTTGAAAATTATATTAATAAAAAAATTAAAAAAATAAATAAAAACAAAGAGTACTATATTATCCATGCTTGAATCATCATACAATAAATGCAGGGTATATTTGGAAGGGAATTACAGGGATCTTTATGTATACCTGACAAAATGAATCGACGAATGAACTTGGCAGTGAACCTAATTCGGCTTCCACAAAGTACTGCTGTGAGCGCTGTTGTAATAATTTATTTTACAAAACAATGTTATTTTAAGCTATTTACAAAATTTGATATTTCTGAACTTTTTTAAGGTGTGATTAAGCAAATTCCCATTAACTAAACTCTTGTAAACAAATAAATATTAACTTACTAGCATAAATTTGCAGAATGTCACACAGATTGAGAGAATATTGGTGATTGTTGTAAGCAAATTGGGGATAGTCAACATACAATCTTTTAGGCAGGAATCTAGAAAGTCACAATGGCACGCTAGGACTTCATCGATATTGCTAACCTGAAACAAAAGATGGTAGGTTTTCATTTATTTAGAAAAAGTCTGCATATTGTAACGAGTTCACATTCGAGGGCATCTTAGGAGGGCATTTATTTTGTTTTGTGTTAAGATTGCAAACAAGGAGAAATTTGGCAATATTTTTCCCTTTGTACCCGTTAAATTAAATTTATCGTTTGAAAAACATATTTATCCTTATAAAGACGGTCATCCACGTAAAACATTTCTGTTTATTACAATGTAAAAAGACGAATGATATAAAAGTGAATTATTTTACCATTTTAATAAATTTAGTTTTGTCTAAAAATATAGCCGTGTATGATTCGCTATAGGCAAACATATGCTAAGTTGATACAATTTTCCTTTAAAATTAAATACGAGGGCCATGCTGTATATTGTGAGATGCCACGAAACTAGAGGAGTTAGAGCTGGCAACACGGCATTGTTACATACTACCATCCTTCATTAGTAAGCTCTGACAACAGTTGAGTAGCTGCTGTCACAGAGTAAACGTGGTACATACGATTTGTCGTGTAGAAACATGGATTTGTCAAGAGAACATGTGCGTGCTATGATTTACTACGATTTCAAGGTCGGTTTAAGTGAACAACAAAGTCTTGAACGGTTGCAATGCGCATTTGGTGATGAAAGTCCTTCACGCGCAATGTGTTTCGCTGATATAGCGAGTTTAAAAGAGGACGGATATCGCTTGGTGAAGAGGCACGTGCTGGTAGGCCCTGTTCGTCAGTTACTGTTGGAAACATTGAGAGAGTGAGATCGAAGCAGATCCAAGATGCACCTATCAAGCAATTGAGGCAACTCTTGGTGTTGGATCCGCATCAGTAAATTCCATTTTACATGATCATCTTCATATGAAAAAAATTGTTACTCGTTGGGTGCCACATATGCTTAATGATTCCCAAAAGGCAGAGCGAGTAAGAATCGCGCGGGAATCGTTAAAAATGTTAAATAATGGTGGGCATCGTATTATTTCTAAAATAGTAACAGATGATGAAACATACATACTATTTTATGATATTCCTACCCAACAGGAGAGCCGTGTGTGGATTCACGAAGATGCACCAACACCAACAATGGTACAGGATTAGTGGAAGCAATTAAGCTTGAAGATCAACATACAGTTACAGTAAACTGGTACATCACAAAATGTTTGCCTGCAGTGCTTGTCAGTCTATACAGGGTGTTCCAGATAAATATGCAATCTTTAAGGGGGTGAAAGGTGACCATCTAGAGACCCAAAAACTCATAAAATAAAAATTAAAAATTAAAAAAAATTTCGGATTTTTCCGTATTTTTTGCAAGACACGAGTCGACTATAGATTGTTTGTAAGATTTTAACCACGAATTACTGATAAAGGAAACAATGATCTCACATCTGCACTACTAAATTAATAACTGATCTCGGCTACGTACTGTGATGTTATTAAATTTTATTTAATTACTTAATTGTTATTTGTTATTTTATGTTTAAAAGAATACCTTTTAATGTCAGGGTCGCTCAAACTGTAGATATATATATATATATATATATATATATATATATATATATATATATATATATATATATATATATATATATATATAATTGTTATTGAGGTTGAAGTCAATAGTATTTCAAAGAAAACTCTTAGTTAATAAGTACTAAGCTTTCGCAATATATTTATTTGCTTCTTCAGAGTACTGTAATATAATGTAATAAAGATGATATGGTTTTTAACATAGAAAATAATTATAAATTACTTACATTAACGTGAGACTATATAATAAAGGTCGCAAAACTTATTAAAGAGATCATTAGTTATATAAAATATGAATCATCAAATATGACAATTTTTGAATTTTTCAAACACGTCAAAAAAGAATAACGTGGGAAGCCATGTTAATTCTTATATACTACAATAAAGGTGAAAAGATTATTATTTTTGTTACAAGTAAAATAGAAATTAAGGGAAAAGATTGTATTAACATATGCAGATTTAAAATTATAAAAAGATTACCAATATTTTAAATGAATGCAAAAAATAGTAGTTTAAATATTCAAAGGAGATCTCAAAATAAAAACGACATCAAATAAGAGTAGAATTGTTACTAATAGTCCTAAATTTGTTAATTTCCAAATATAACAAATAATTATATATACTACTTAAGTTATGTAAGTCAGTTTTTTTATTTAGAGTATTAGCATCAACTTTTATATAAAACATTTCTAAAAATGATCTCTTTGTGAGATTGTTTTGTGTACAAAGGACTCTTGCATTGTCAAAATCCCACTTATGTCCAGTGTTAATAGTATGTTCTGTTAAAGCACAAGTATTTACCATTCTCCGACAATCACTTTTATGAGAAGTTATTCGCCCTAATAAGTTTCTAGATGTTTGACCTACATAAGTACTAGTACATCTTAAACAAGAAATACTATAAACTATGTTAGATTTTTCAAAATTAGTCAAAGGACATTTTTTCTTAGTGTAAACTCCAGATAAGGTTTTAACATTTTTGGTAGCAATTTTAATGTTTGTGTTTTTGAAAATATTTGAAATTTTAGGAGTAAGTTGTTTAACAAAAGGTAGCGAGCTAAAAACGGGCAATGGATCCTGATCAACATTATTGGATATAAGTATAGTATTCTGAGTGACATTATTGTTATTAGAAACAGGATTTTGATAAGTATTATTATGTTGCTGGACTTGAAAGATGTTAGAGTCAGTATTAAAAAGAAGTTTATTAACAAGATGAAAGGGATAAGAATTTTCAAGTAATATATTCTTCAACAAACTTAAACTTTCATTACGAAAAGTAGAATGTGACAGTTTAACAGCTCTGTTTTTTAAAGCTAAAATCAAGTTAATTTTCTGTTTAGTAGGATGATAAGACCAATAATTTAAGAATCTATTACTACTAATTGGCTTACGATACCATTTAGATCGTACAATGTTATCTTCATTGCGAATTAAGCACATATCTAAGAAAGTGATGGTTTTATTTATCTCAATCTCCGATGTGAATTGGAGATGGATATTATAATTATTGAATATGGTAATAGTCTGTTCCACTTTATCTTCTGGTATTCAGGATCCATTGCCCGTTTTTAGCTCGCTACCTTTTGTTAAACAACTTACTCCTAAAATTTCAAATATTTTCAAAAACACAAACATTAAAATTGCTACCAAAAATGTTAAAACCTTATCTGGAGTTTACACTAAGAAAAAATGTCCTTTGACTAATTTTGAAAAATCTAACATAGTTTATAGTATTTCTTGTTTAAGATGTACTAGTACTTATGTAGGTCAAACATCTAGAAACTTATTAGGGCGAATAACTTCTCATAAAAGTGATTGTCGGAGAATGGTAAATACTTGTGCTTTAACAGAACATACTATTAACACTGGACATAAGTGGGATTTTGACAATGCAAGAGTCCTTTGTACACAAAACAATCTCACAAAGAGATCATTTTTAGAAATGTTTTATATAAAAGTTGATGCTAATACTCTAAATAAAAAAACTGACTTACATAACTTAAGTAGTATATATAATTATTTGTTATATTTGGAAATTAACAAATTTAGGACTATTAGTAACAATTCTACTCTTATTTGATGTCGTTTTTATTTTGAGATCTCCTTTGAATATTTAAACTACTATTTTTTGCATTCATTTAAAATATTGGTAATCTTTTTATAATTTTAAATCTGCATATGTTAATACAATCTTTTCCCTTAATTTCTATTTTACTTGTAACAAAAATAATAATCTTTTCACCTTTATTGTAGTATATAAGAATTAACATGGCTTCCCACGTTATTCTTTTTTGACGTGTTTGAAAAATTCAAAAATTGTCATATTTGATGATTCATATTTTATATAACTAATGATCTCTTTAATAAGTTTTGCGACCTTTATTATATAGTCTCACGTTAATGTAAGTAATTTATAATTATTTTCTATGTTAAAAACCATATCATCTTTATTACATTATATTACAGTACTCTGAAGAAGCAAATAAATATATTGCGAAAGCTTAGTACTTATTAACTAAGAGTTTTCTTTGAAATACTATTGACTTCAACCTCAATAACAATTATATTAATTAATAAAGTCAAAAGATTTCCAAATTATATATATATATATATATATATATTTTAGTTGAAATTAATTTTTGTTAAGTTGAATAATGATTTTACATTAAATAATATTTAGAATCCAAATTCATATAGAAAAATTTATCATCGACTCTGCTGGGACTCGAACCCAGGACCCTCCACTGTCTAGGTGGTAGCTCTACCAACTGAGCTACAGAGTACGACTACCAGCATAGCGAGAAATTTTCCATATGAATTAGATGTTTAAGCAGACATACAAAGTAACTAGATATTTTTTTTGAATATTATTAATGAAGATCAGCAAGTCGCATGACAACAACATCAATATTCAAAGTATCTAGATTATTTTTAATCATTCCGAAAGGAAATTAATTATATATAAATTTTAGTTGAAATTAATTTTTGTTAAGTTGAATAATGATTTTACATTAAATAATATTTAGAATGCAAATTCATATAGAAAAATTTATCATCGACTCTGCTGGGACTCGAACCCAGGACCCTCCACTGTCTAGGTGGTATCTCTACCAACTGAGCTACAGAGTACGACTACCAGCATAGCGAGAAATTTTCCATATGAATTAGATGTTTAAGCAGACATACAAAGTAACTAGATATTTTTTTTGAATATTATTAATGAAGATCAGCAAGTCGCATGCCAACAACATCAATATTCAAAGTATCTAGATTATTTTTAATCATTCCGAAAGGAAATTAATTATATATAAATTTTAGTTGAAATTAATTTTTGTTAAGTTGAATAATGATTTTACATTAAATAATATTTAGAATGCAAATTCATATAGAAAAATTTATCATCGACTCTGCTGGGAGTCGAACCCAGGACCCTCCACTGTCTAGGTGGTATCTCTACCAACTGAGCTACAGAGTACGACTACCAGCATAGCGAGAAATTTTCCATATGAATTAGATGTTTAAGCAGACATACAAAGTAACTAGATATTTTTTTTGAATATTATTAATGAAGATCAGCAAGTCGCATGCCAACAACATCAATATTCAAAGTATCTAGATTATTTTTAATCATTCCGAAAGGAAATTAATTATATATAAATTTTAGTTGAAATTAATTTTTGTTAAGTTGAATAATGATTTTACATTAAATAATATTTAGAATGCAAATTCATATAGAAAAATTTATCATCGACTCTGCTGGGACTCGAACCCAGGACCCTCCACTGTCTAGGTGGTATCTCTACCAACTGAGCTACAGAGTACGACTACCAGCATAGCGAGAAATTTTCCATATGAATTAGATGTTTAAGCAGACATACAAAGTAACTAGATATTTTTTTGAATATATTAATGAAGATCAGCAAGTCGCATGACAACAACATCAATATTCAAAGTATCTAGATTATTTTTAATCATTCCGAAAGGAAATTAATTATATATAAATTTTAGTTGAAATTAATTTTTGTTAAGTTGAATAATGATTTTACATTAAATAATATTTAGAATGCAAATTCATATAGAAAAATTTATCATCGACTCTGCTGGGACTCGAACCCAGGACCCTCCACTGTCTAGGTGGTATCTCTACCAACTGAGCTACAGAGTACGACTACCAGCATAGCGAGAAATTTTCCATATGAATTAGATGTTTAAGCAGACATACAAAGTAACTAGATATTTTTTTGAATATTATTAATGAAGATCAGCAAGTCGCATGACAACAACATCAATATTCAAAGTATCTAGATATATACGAATGACTGTATTTAATCCTATGTCAGACAAATACGATTTTTCTTAACGTTTGAGCAAACTTGAGAATTATTCTCAATTTCCAATTGTGAATTATATTTTCTTTTTCATTGTCTTTTCTTTTCTGAATTTAATTTTGTTTTTTTTTTGAATAAAGTTTTTGTATTTTCAATTTACGTATGTGTTTAATTGATGCTAATACAAGCATACAGCGTTACTCTCTTTCAAATTCAGATTACAGTTGCAGTTGTCCAGCTTGCAGAAGCAAAAGTGCTTACAGAATAAGTTTTTTCTTGTTTCCAGGCATAAAAGTATATAAGAGTCTCGCAATTCAAATATTTTATGTTTTATCGAACAAACCTGAGCTAGCTGAGAGAAATAAAGAATATCTGTGGGTTCACGCAATATATATATATATATATATACGTAAATAGCAACACATCCGAGACCCACGATACGGAACAGACAACCCGAGACCCGATCGAAAAAATTATTTTAAAACTGTGTATTTTGGTGTTTTGGGATGTATTTATTGGTCTTAGGAATTATTTAGTCTGAGGGGTAAAAATTTTCAAAAAGTAATATTTATGACAGACTTCCGAGACCCTTTGAAGTGCAACGAACATGCGAGACCCGTAGTATTAAAAATATACGTTCATCGTCACATAAGAGTCCCTTCGACGTTGCCAATATGACACTATAGTAAACCTGGTGTTCTCAGTGAGGTTAACGGAATATTCCGAAGTAAAGAAATGTGTTTTCAATTTGTCACGGATCTTTACGCACACGTGGTTATTTTTCTCGTTATTTTAAATGGATACCCGCTCGAAGTAAATACTTAAAATGGATTTGAGCCAAAAAATTAAAAGTATTTAATGTAGCCATTTTAGATAATATTTTACCTTAAAAGTAGAGTAGAAAATAAGGCAATTAGTTTGTCATTTAATTTATCCTACTATTGCCTTATGTGAGTATGAAATGCTTTTAAAAAGGTTTCTAATGCAAATAAAAAACATTTGGAATTACCTCTTTTATCAAAAATGATTTATCCAACCTACAAGATTATCTTCTGAAACTGTCATACAGAAAAAAAAATCTAATAGTAATAATCCTGCCTCGGATACATATATTAGAATTTCGACACGAAATTCAAGAGAGTCGAGATTCAAAGAGTAATTAGGTACTGTGAGAACTGGAAACGTCAACTAATTGTAAGTCTAGTGATTTCTACGAATTTGGGGATAATGATAATGTTAAAACGTATGCAACACTGAACCCTGTTAGTTTACATCTGAGATTTTACAAAAAGCAAGTATTGCTCTTTGACTTGTATTAAAGTTAAGTTTTTTAAACAAATGTCAGTTTTATTATTTGTAAATTTGAAAAAGATGTTTCCAGTTCTCTATCAAGTCGCAGTGCACATGAGGTGTTAGCTAATGCGCGATTATTAACGCACGTTATTGACTACATATCATTGCATAAGACAAGTATACATTCAAATGCGCGTAAATTTTAGTTGATGCGCGTTGCAACGAGATTCCCCATTCTATCGCGCAATTTACGCATAGCGAGGTACACGAAATTGCATTGGACCGTATACATGGTCACGCGTTTTTGCGTGGGAGAATGCTAGGAACTGAAAAAAATTCCCTTTTTGAAGATATTTCTTACTTTATAAAGTATAAAAGGACATTTTTCACAAAAATTCTATAAAAGCAGGGTGAATTCTTATTAAAGAAAAAATAATCAAAAATAATTACTACGTAAAAAATAAGTCATCGGACAAGATAAGAACACCAGACACGTTATAATGTTAATATTATTTTGTAAATTGTTAAATATGTTTATCAATTACTTTTTAGTTGCACTATTTTCAACTCAGCGTTTTAATTTTTGTTTAAATGTTAATAAAACAAAAATCAGCGCATATAAATTATGTACTTGTTCAGAATTACATCTTACAACGTATTTTACACTTTTATTATGTATTTGTAGTATTATAAATGAAAATCATTATATGTAGTACGGATGAAAAACTCATTATTTTATATGAGGGGGACTAGAAGCCAAGGGGTATAAGTACAATGTAACATGTTAGATAATCAGAGCTAAATTTTGATAATTCTTGTATTTAAAGTATGTTATTTAATGAGTTTGTTATTATATTTTACCTTTGCTTAGACTGTTTTGTACTTCCCTCTAAAATATGAGATCATTTTATTCATTGTTAATGTCTTCTATCAGTATTTTCTTAGCATGTGTTTGCATTTGTACCCCTTGTATTCCAAACATGTCTGCTTAGTCAATAAAAAACCAGGGTACAAGTGCAAAATATTTTATTTCATATCTAAATAATAGTATATTTACTCAAAATACTTTTCTATGTATTTTCGGATGATGTGAAAGGATGCTCCATTCTAAAATTCAACCACTCACTGCATAGATCTGATTCCAGTGACCATGTTTTTGGAAAACAGTTTAAGGACATCTAAGCTAATAAAATCCTCATCATTCATTATAACCACAGTGAACTTTTGGCTATTTTTAGCTACAAAGCGGTATCAAAATTTAAGTTGCACTATTTACTCGAGCTTTATAAAAGTGGCACAACGGCGCTTAGAACTATCATAACATAGTTTGTTGTTTACCTGTTAACTGAGTGTTAAACATTTGAACATTAGTTTGAACATAACGGGCATTCAAAATGGCCTGATAGCTTGAAACTCTTCCCACTTAAACCTTCTAAAATCTTTTTGAATCTAAGAAATCCATCATAGAGTGTCAGCTGTGCATGGAAATGATGTCATGTCGCGATAGGCAATTAGAAAGTGGTGCAAGCAATTGGAAGAAGGGCATACCAATCTGACCGTTGCAGTAGGCAGAGACAGGCCATCAACTTCCAAACTTCCACGATTCCTGATTAAATCGTGCATATTGAAGAGTTCACTTCGAATGCAACGCAAGATATAGATTAAAGAAATTGGTGGTTTCGCGGTTTGCGTACTTGGAGTTTTAAGTCTCCGCAGCATTTTGAATGTCTGTTAAGTTCAGACTACGCACTGGGACTGTTTCATATTCTTTAATATATTTAAAACATGTAGGCAACAAACTATATAGTGATGGTTCTTACCCATTGTGCCATCATATAACACTTCGGTAAATAGTATTGGGTGCAACGTAATTTTGGTTTCTCCTCGTACGACGTTAGACCAAGATTGTGGAATGTAGATATCTCTAAATAACCTTTTTTTTTTGCTTTAATAAGACCAAAGTTCTGGCCACATTGTTGTTCTTTGTCATGAATGTCATTTTTGTTGCAATTGTTTTTTATTCGCACTCGCAAAATGATCAGATTGCAACTAAAACAAGTAAAAAATCTTAAACATTCAAAACACTACAAACTCCTTTGTTGCTCGTGATATACAAATAATGCAATAACACAATCTTAAAAGCGTTAACATACATTATGGTTCACACGACTAACTCAAAAGCACACGTTTGGAGCACAAAGGATGCAAGATTCCAATTATTATAAGCGATTTTCTAAATAGTCAAACTTTTACCTACTATATCTCAACATCTGTCCAGTTACTGTGAATTTCCCTTGGTACATAGGTAGGTGTGTATTTTACTTCAATACATAACTCTATTTGACAAGAAACGTCACTTGTACCACTTGGCTTCTAGGTCCCTCATATAGGTTTATTATTGAAATGCACTAAACAATCGTCAAATGTATAAAGATCTAGAAAACATACTGTTTAAGTTGTGGTTGATTGGTCCGAGAATGTACTTATGTACTAGTACTACAATAGCAAAATTGTACTGAATTTGTACAAATGTACTAAAACGGTAACGCTGACTAATATAATTTGTGAATCATGATACTGACGGCGCGACGATGCTGCGTTAAGCGCTTGCTTGTTTAGATTGAGTTTTTTACCTAACGCGCGATTAACGCGGCGCGTTAATTGATTGCATGATCTGTACTGCCTTAAGAATAAATTAAAGATTTATGCGATAGAAGACGAAGTTTTAAATAAAAAAAATAGACAAACAAATTAATGATATTGCAAGATAAATTTATGCCAAACATGAACTATGTATAATTTTATTTAATAACTGTCATTCTCAGAGGTTCACACTGGTAGTTTTTCGAGTCGCAGATTACGAATCTGAAATTATTTTTGAAAATTTTGGTTTTAATTTTTTACTTTGGCATTACCATTACATAAAACAAACAACTTTCCATCTTCTGAACGTTCGTGATTATTTAAAAACTACGTAGTAATGACAACAGTCTTTTTTCACAGAACTTTATTAAGTACATATGTGTTGTTTTATGTTTTAGTTATTTAAAAAATGTTTACTAAATGCAAATGGAAGTGTAGTTTTCTTATTATGTTACGTACATTCAGTAATTAAATTTAAGTTTGTCTTATAATATTAAGTAGGTTCTAATGAACTTCCAAAGTGTTCAAAGAATATTAATGCAAAGCAGAAGAGTTTTATGTTAAACATAAAACTCTTTTTCTTTACGTTATTAAGACGTTTTATTATTATATATCATAAAGATTCAGTACAAAATCTTACAAAATACTACAATATAGTATTATAATTATTGTGGTTGCCCTTGTCTCAGTGTTTAAGCTATTTGCAAATACGTTTACCCTTTAAACTTGAAGATAGTTTTGTTTAAGTCATAGATGGTTTTTAATACTCAATGAAACGATTTTCAACTTTTTACAGCAACTTACAAAAACTCCTGCTGTTATAATGCTGCTGATGTTGCGTAAATGATGTTGCATTGCTAATTCAAGTGGAAGTTCGTAATATTGGCCTAGTAATTGATACTAATTTTCGATTCAAAACTCACGTTAGTAATAGCATTAAGAAGGCCTACATGAACTTGAGGTTAATTTACCCGCATAGACATTCGTTGCCGCATAATGTCAAAATTCTTCTTTGTGAAACACTAGTTCTGTCACAATTTACATTTTGTTCTCCGATTTATCATACGCGCCTAACTGTTGAGTCTTCCAATCGTATCCAACGAGTACAAAATTCATGTTTACGTCTAATCTATGGTATTAGAAAATATGAACATATTAGTCATAAGCTACTTGAAACTAACTGGCTCAACATGAAGAATAGGAGAATATTGCAAGCTGCCTGTTTCTATCACAAAATAATAAGATCTACAACAAAATAACTTTTCGAAATGATATTCATCATCTTAACTTAAGATTTAGAGGGAAAAGTGATACTCCATCACATACTCTAAGCTTAACAAAAAGCTCATTTAGAGTTGATGTAGCTACTGTATATAATTCCATTCCCTCAGCCCTCAAAAATCTGTCGTTAGCTAGCTTTAAATACAAATTTCGAAAAATATTATCTGATAAACAGAATGTTTAATGCCTTGGTTTCACTGGAGAGTTGTCCCAAATTCAATAATAATTATCGCAGATTCATTTAAATCTATCTTAGCTAAAGATGATAGGTAAATAGCCTAATTTAATAGATATTTATTCAGTTTGTTTATCTGTCTGGTAATACCTAGTTTATTTAAATGTTTTGTTAAAATTACCTATACTTTTTTTAGTTGTTTTGAACATTTATTTTCGTTTACTCCATTACAGAATTGTCACTAGTTTTTTTTCATTATACGTTCTAGTTTTAGGCATTAACTATGATTTTATATAACTTTTGTCAGGGTTCTAATGGTAGACCAGATACAGTGTAAGTCTGTATTTGAATTCGAACCTTGTGATTTCTATTAGAATTCTCATTCAAATGTAAAAAAATGTAAATGTAACTGATAATAGAAATAAACGTATTATTATTATTATTATTATTATTATAAAATCAGGTAGTAGTTGCTACCCCCTTAAAATGCCTACCCTATACGTATTTATAGGTACTTAAAGTAAAGATTTATGACCATTGTACAATTTCTCTGGATAGGTTTAAAATTCATTTACAATAGAGCCTGTGAACCCCAACGAAATGTAGTGTTAAAAATTTATTATTCTATCAATTTATACTAAATAAGAAGGAAATATATTCCAATACGTTTTTTCTTTATTAAATTTTTATACAGTTTATAAATAGTAGATGTTTCTAATAATCAAGAAGTATTGATATCAACTTGTATTAAAGTTAAACTTTTTAAACCGATGTCAGCTTTACTATTTATAAATTAATAAAAAAAAATCTTCCTTTAAAAATGTCAAAATAAGGTAATAATAGTTAGTAATAATACTTTCCCTTAAAGCTACCTCAAAATGTTCGCAAGCAGTTTGCAAAAAAGCAAAGTGGACATAAGAAGAGAAGAGATGTTAGCCAAAACATTTTAAAAACCTTATTCAGACTTATTGTAATAAGGTGTCCAACAAGAAGGATGTAGAAATCAAAAGAAGAAACACATTTTAAAAATGTTAATTAGATACCAATAACACATTTATATACAATCAATACTGTACTTTCAGTTAAAATTAACAATTATTTTGTTATTTGTATTCTAATACGTTCAGTTTAATTTTTATTGTTCAGTAAAACCTTCACTTTCAATAAAATGTTTATTTCAAAAATAGTATATCATGCTAGCAAGCATAGTATATTAAATATTAAAGTATAATAATATGATTATCTCAGAACAAGAAGATAATAGTAAAAGTTTTTTTAAAATGCAACAGTTTTATTTTTAAAGATAAAAATAACTTTTAAAACTTTTTATAACTTATTAAAAAATAATTTTTAAAATTGCTTATTTTTATAGCATAAAAAACCAGTTGGAGAATTTGGTGTGAAATGAAAGATACATTTTAGTATAAGTTAGTAAACTATAAAATATCAATTTAGTAAACAAAATAAAAGATTTTAATTTTATTAGCATAAAACAGACACAACAAATACAAATTGCAAAACCATAATTTTTCCACAATGCTTCTCATTACAGAAAAAAGCCCGTAAAACCTTTAAACCCCTCTCTCGTACGAGAAACGTTTCTTTAAGGAATGTTCCTTCATAATAATTTGTAAGCTCCAGTACGAAAAATATTTAAACACATAGCTGCCAAGTTTAAGGGACTCGCATATAACAGAAACGTAAGAATATTGATGTTAACACACCGGGTCTCGCATTTTATATACTGATTATATACTGATCTAGTGACGCGCCCTCTGCATAAAGAAAGTGTTAACTAAAAACCGTATAAGAGACGATATTTACCGTATTTCTGAGTCCCAAACAAAAATTTAAATTTAGGTGTTTGAAGATCAGGAGAACACAAAAAACCATATATACAGCCCTTGGAAATGCGAGACCCGAAAACGGGTCTCGCATGTGCAAAACGGGCCTCGCATAGTATGTTGCACATGGTGTATCAGGTCTCGCAAGTGCTGATTATACATATATATATATATATATATATATATATATATATATATATATATATATATATATATATATATATATATATATATATATATATATATATATATATATATATATATATATATATATATATATATATATATATATATATATATATATATATATATATATATATATATATATATATATATATATATATATATTATATATATATATATATATATATATATATATATATATATATATATATATATATATATATATATATATATATATATATATATATATATATATATATATATATATATATATATATATATATATATATATATATATATATATATATATATATATATATATATATATATATATATATATATATATATATATATATATATATATATATATATATATATATATATATATATATATATATATATATATATATATATATATATATATATATATATATATATATATATATATATATATATATATATATATATATATATATACGTGTCAAGCTATCAGTGTGGCACCCAACACATATTCCGGCAAAGTAGCACCCACTTGATAGAGTTGAGATAATGGTGTATATTTGACACCAATTGACTCATCGCAAGTAGTAAAGAAAAAGTAGGTTGAAAAACTGCAATATTCTTTTATACTGTCTAAAAGATATATAATGTTAAACTGGCACCCAACATACTAACTGGTTAACTGGCACCCATTTGTATAATAATTATATAAACTTCGACCAAGTGGCACCACTCCAGTGATGCCATATTTATGGGTGCCTTTTTACCTTTTGCTTTATTATTTATATACAGTATGGAAGCTTATGCAAAATTTTTGAATAATTCACCTTACAGTTTTGGATGCCAGTTTTTAACTTTTTATTGTTTACCTCGGATTGTTGCATTTGCCTTGCCTAAAGTCTAACTACAAATACTTTTAGATGTTATAATAAACCTTTCCAATCTTTGTTAATTATGGAATACTGACGGGGATTAAGGGAAAATGTGTAAACTTTCTAGTCATTGCATGATATAATCAAACATCTAGTGCAATTGCCATTATTGCATGATTAATATAATTTATTTGATATTTTGGAGCTTACATTAATAAGACTTTATATTATTGACATATTAACCTTAAAATAACTGACATCATAAGCATTGTGCACTACTAATTAATAAATGCAGCTTTAAAAATCATTTAATTTTACTCAAAACAACAAACTATTCTCAATTCAGTTAATTATAAATATAAATCAAAAACAAAGAATTCTAAACATTTGAAGATATTTTGCTTAGCTTTATTTTATGTCAATGACTATCCAACAAAAGCAAATTAACGGTTATTAAAATAAGTAGATGTTGAAGTTCTTAATATTTCTGTTTATGCATCCTCATGAAAGCAAAAATCTTTTTCGCAAAACCTAATAGTACCGATATTTACAGATTTGTTTACCGATCGGTAATAAAATTTTATTGTTTTATTGCTTTGTTACTTTTAGTTGCACATTTTGGCATTTCTTAATCTGTTTGCCCATGATTTTGTTTAAAGTTACTTCAATATATATTTTAAAACCAGCCAAGTTTTATTAAATGTCCATAACGTAATATTTGTATATATGTAGGTATAGTTATATTTCATCTATGGTTAATGAAGTTTCTTTGACTTCTGCAAATCAGGAATTAGGTAATTAGGAATGTTTTCATCTAGGGATAAAAGTTTTAATAATTTAAAGTTTTAATTATTTTAATTGAAATAAAAGGCACATATTTTTTAGAAAACTCAGAATCGAGTGTTATAAAAACAAAATAAATAATGTGTTTTTTGTAACAACAATATTCTTTGCTTTTTTATTGAAATTAAAGTATAGAACTGCTAACTAAAACCTGCTTTTGATTTAATGACTTAAAAACACATAACAAGTTACATGGTAACATTAAATATTTTGCATTAGTTTGTAAAATAAAATTGCATGTTTTGTTGTTATCTTTATTTCCTGTTTAAATTCTTAAAACATAGGTGTACACGTATTATCTAAATTGAATCAATGTTATACACTGTTTCATTATTTGAACCTATAAATTGTCCGGCAGTAGTTTGCCTATAAACAAAAAATTCAAATACGTATACACTACTAACTATTAGAGGGTATAAATAGTGAGATAAAATACTCAACGATTCAGCGTGAGTAGAAAGGACTATTGTGTATTTTAATCTTGCCTCAGATCTTAATCAATGAGATTCCTACAGGCAGCAGAGAACGAAAGTGCATGTTGGGTATTGAGTTTGAGTAACATTAATCATATTTTGAAAACATATTTTGAATTTTGTAAATAATCCAACATCAGTAATTACCACTAACAATCTGCAATATCAAAACTTATCTAATGAGCGCTAATGTACATTCTACGTGAAATAACGATATAAACAAAAATATCAATCAAAATAGATTCCAAGGAATGGTTGAAAACCTGCAAGAATTGGCATTAAAAAGAACATGTAAACTATAAACAAGTATAAATATTTTTATTTGTTCCTAACTTGTAAACATCGATTTATCAAGTCACTGTATTCCCCTTGAAAATGTCTAATAACTGGACCACGGGTGTATAACTGGCTAGCATGTAAAAAATTTTACACGTGTCCTCATATTTTCTATTATTATATAATTTGAAATTAAAGCCAAACTCTTTAGCAGTAATTTAATTGTTACTAACATATGAGAATTATTGCATCTTATTACTATCGAATAATTAAATATTATAGTACAGCCGTTATTTCCACTAAAGCTGAAATTTCCAAACAATTTTAAGTCATTACTACTTGTATTTGCACTATATACAGTCGAACTTCTATATAACGAAGTCGGTAAATCCTGAAAAAAAAATTGGCTATAGGGAAATTTCGTTATAAAGAAATATCACCTTTTGTAAATCTTATTTTAATGCTTTAATTTTGAGTGATTCCGCAAACTGTAACGCTTTGTGTTTATTTAATTGTCTTGATAATGGTGCATTTTTGTCGCCAATGAAATGCACCCACTTTAAAACTGCTTCTTCTACGTCGCGACGTAGTTGTCGTTGTAAATATAAGTTCTAGCACGTTTTGCTGTAAGTTCACCAACTGATTTTAAAATTGATTCCGATGTTTTATTATATTCGCTAAACTACTGGCAGAAATTCCAAACTTTGCCGCCAGCCGCGATATCTTTCTTTTTTGTATACAGTTATCAATTTCCCGCAACACGTTGATTTTCTCAGTAATGATGAAACACTTTCGCTTTGACTTTTTTTGTACTACACTGTAGGGTTGTTCACTCATAAAACTAAAGTTAAAATAAAAATTTGCAATGCAAGTTTTTAAGTTTACGTAAATCCTAATTGAACTTTAATCTCTCTTAGAGGGTTGAAATCTATTTAGACAAGTAACAATGTGCATGCATCGAAGTTTAATCTTTCCTAGAACTCTCATTCAGGTAAATTTTCGGAAATCTCCTGATAATGTAAGAAAGTATAGATAACTAGTTGTAGGAGGCCTTTTAATGACAATTTTAATCCTTCTTAGAACTTCTGTTTGAACAAATTCTTTCCAAGGTTTACAGGTTTTTAAAAATGTGTGCAGGCTTCTTGGAAGATGGGTAAATTTATAATCTTTTACTACTGCTAAGAAAGAAAGATTGATGCATAATAAATACATTTACCTGGAAAAAATTATTTTAGTGTGGCCTAAAAAATTCGTTATATAGAAATTTTACTTCGTTATTTAGAGACAGTTTTATATGTTTTTTTTCTAAAAGGGCAGTGTACAGCACAAAAATTCGTTATATAGAGAAATTCGCTATAGAGAAGTTCGTAATATGGAAGTTTGACTGTATATGCTCTGTAGAAGTAGATGGCGCAGATTCTTTAATTGGAAACAATCTTTTTGACATTTCGATCTTGTTATTGATTGAGTCATCCACGTAGCTCTCTGCAATTTTTGTTGATTTCCATCCACCTGCACGTTTCAAAGTTAAAGTATCACCACCTACATCAACAACCATCGTTGCTCCAGTCCGTCTAAATGAGTGACTTGTATACAATGCAGGTTCTTGTAATCCTAAATATTCAGCAATTTTTTAGGTATTGTACCAACAGTATGTTGACCTGCATTTAGGGCGACACATTTTCCATTACTGTACGTCAAGAACAACCGCAGGTCCTTACTTTTTTGAGGTCGTAGAGTCGCATATTTCCGATAAATAGCACAAGGTTTAAAAATACACCCATCGTCCGTTATTGTAAACCTCCTGGTTGTTAAATTTTTGGTATCGCGTAAGGTGACAACAATATATTTGGCCAAATCCTCCACTTCATTTAAAGTGAGGGATAGAAGCTCATCACCGAAAACAACCAAATATACCAAAAATGGTAACGACTTTGGCAAATAACCACTTCTCGTCAGGAGCTTCAAGTATAAATTTTTCCACTTGCTCTTTCGTCAGTACCTTAGCTTTCTTGAGAACATAGCGCTCATTCAGTTTTTTCAAAAACGCAATCACTTTATGATATCTAGAATTGACAAATAAAAACTTTTTTGCCTTTTAAACTAATTATAAAAGAAAACAAACCTGCCAATATCAATGTTTTCTCTAACTGATAAATAACTTTTAACCATTGACCACTTCGACCATAATGAATTCTGACTGAATTTCTTAGACAAATTATTGATATACGCTAATACAACGTCTTCCATCATACCAATCACGTTGTTTTCCTGTTGCCACTTTTTGAATTCAGCGTACTCGTGCTCGTATCTAGCTGAAGATTTTTCAGGTAACAAACTTGCAGCTACACTTGCTGCTTCATCGATGATAGTTTGCGGCACACTCATTTCAATAAATCTGATTAGCAAAATCTATTTCCAAAAATGCACCACAAACGGTAATTCTAAATGACATAGTAACCAACAAAACAAGTAACGAGCGTTTCCAAAGCAATAGTTCTAAGCTCATACTATTTTTTTTAATATCGAGATTTCTAGAATTTTTAATACAATTATGTAGTTTGATGAATGAAATATTTATTTACAAGTGTGGAACAAATAAAACATTCAACAATACACGCAAGGTAACGAGTTTTACTGGCTCAAGGAGGTAACTGACTCGTCTACGACTAGTCAGTTATATCCTCCATTCGCCAGTAAAAACCCTTTTACCATGCTAGTAATGTTAAATACTATAAGAAACGTTCTAAAATGCTTCATAGAAATTTGATACGATGTATTTATAGTAGTCGCTTCTTTATAGGTTTATTTTTATCATTGAGAATTACCCAATATAATGCAATATAAAAATAATTAACTCTATGTATAATCAAAAATAGAAAAATACATTTTATAAACTGTTAGGTTTTAACTATTTTTTTAAATGTTATCCAATTATCGACACTGGGCTTAATGTTTGACATTCTACGTACGACTAATGAAAATGTATAAAACTTGGCAAGCAATATATGAACGATTAAGCTACCTTTACAACGTTTTGAATAATGAATTAGTTGTTACAATTTTTATGACTAGATTACGTCGGTATTAGTTAAAGAGAAAAAACAAAGCACAAGAATTTTAAGACTTCTAATCGTAAAAATCTTTCACCAACTTTCTTTAACTGTCGAAAGAATATTTAAATACCAAAATCGTTTAAAAACGAAAAATATAAGTACACACCCTTTTCTGTACGTTCTTCACGCAAAAAGTTTACATAACATAATATTAGCAATATTATATATTGAAAGGATTTAAAATATTGAAGGAATTAAACTTTTTCCTATTTATGTGTTACTTGGTTTATAGTATTCTACTGTTTTCTTAGTATATTACGTACCAAACCGGAAATTGTACAATGCGTGCACTTTTTTGTACCGACCGCGAAGTGTAAAGTAATCGCAAAATGAGAAAAGCCTGTTGACGTCACATGCGTACTAGACGAAACTACGTTCGAACTTAGTTTATTATTTTAATAGGGGTATGTTTTACTTGTCAAGTTGTTCAATAGCGTTTGTCTTACATTAACCTTCGTCTTTCGTATAGTAGTAATTAAAAACAATATTTGTTACGCCACTACTGCGATGTTAGCGCGAACAGAACGCGCATCTTTTATGACGTCAACAGGCTTTTCACATTTTGCTACTTCTCTACAGACTACTTTGTACGAAGTGGGATTTACCGGACTTGGTATTATAAGTTTTGTAATGTTCGGGTTCAGTCAATCTATTTATACCGAGTTGTTAGTTTCAAGCTTTCAGTCAACTTCGTACATCACTTTTTGTACAAAGTTCCATGTTTCATGGAATGACAGCGAACGAGTTTGCGAGTACACAAGTTAGTGACAAAAGAGGGCTTGCTTGTTCTCCGTAACCTTTCAATTAGCGATCAGCCAACACGTATTTTTGTGTTTTCATTTCGAATTTATAATAAATAAATTTATTTATTTATTACTATAAATTAGGAAGCACAAAAATTATATTTATTTATTTATATTTATATAATAAACTAGAATAGTCTGTATTTCAAAATATCTATTTTCCTTTTCTTGTTATTACAATTTTAGCTCTTCTTGTTCATAGGAGGTACGAGGCTCAATAATAATAATAATATTTCGGACCATAAAAAACCCTCGAGTTAGTCAGGCGACTCCTCTTTCGGCCTTTGTACAAGATTAAATTGTACCAAGTTAACTGAAAGCTTAAAACTAATAGATCAGTACAAATATGTTGTTCAGAACCCGAACAGTACAAAACTCGTATCGTACCAAGTCTGGTAAATCGCATTTCCTGCAGTCTCTGCACTTTGAGCTTGGTACAAAAATCACTGTGCAATGCGCGAATTGTACAATTTCTGGCTTGGTACGTAACATATAATATATGTATAGTAGATTTACTCTATAATGTTACTTACTGATAGTAATATTTTATAATTTCCAGTGTAAAAATGTATTCGTAAGTTTTAAAAGGTTTGACAGGTAATCAGTAGACAATCAGGTAATGAAATATATAATGATTGTGAGTAGGAGTCAAAAATGAACGTGTATGCCAGGCTTGTGGAGAAACCAGGCACAAATCGCTGTATAATACAGTACACATTGTTTTTGTGCGTGTATGAGGCGCACAACGGGTTTATGCAATCATCAGTTTATTCTTGTTATTGTTGTTTAATTGTTAAACTAACGAGTATGATCTTATTCAATTGTTCAACAATTTTCTGTTGTGCCTTTATTGTTGGAATAATATTCCTTATATTCGATTTCCAAATGAGTCATACGGCATTAAAAACAGAAAATATATTCTGACAGGAACACTGAAAACTAGGAATATGTAGGCATTGAGATGCGTCAATAAATATAAACAGCGTTGTACTGGTTGTACACAAACAAAATTAAACAAAATAACGTCCATATAATCTTTCAGTCATACATGTGGATATAGGTCATCAAAAATTTTATGAACTCTAAATGTCTTTTTACCCTTTATGCAAGAAATACCAAAAAGGCAAAAATATCCCAGTTGGATAAGTGCGTAGACTCCCCTCTTTAGATTTTCAATTTAGAATTTGTATTGAATACATAAAACCAAGTTAATGATATTCCTATATCCGAACAAACAAATGAAGGATCTCGGTCAACGCGTGATCAACAGCTGTGAAATACATTAAGTTAATATAAGAGAGTAACCAGCATCTTCTGTTACTCTCGGCTGTTAAAGAAAGTAAGCAACGTATTGTAACATTCTTTTTCAAATAATAATACAAGTGCTGTTTAAATCGTCTATTCACAAACAAATATTTATTTCTATACACTAATGAATACACTATAAATTAACGCTATAATTATAAACCATTAAAAACTATTATTTACAGACTATGAATTTCTAATACAACATTTATATCCACTATTTATTTTGTAATACACAGTTAATGACTTGCTGTTGACTGCCTCTCTTTTATCCGCCATCCGCTTTTATATCTTCATATAAACGCACCAGAAAACGCTGGAACCTTCTATGTATTCTTAGAAAATGCTAGAATAAACCACGTCTAATTTACATGCTTGTGCGATACGTCATTTTCTCGAAGGCGGCAGAACACACCACCTGTCGCTCGAAAAGAGGTTCGTTCCTTTTCTCTCCCGTTACACTGCCCCCCTCTTCAAGTCTGTTCTGTCCCAGAACAGGTTTTATGCTCTGATTCCTGTAGAACGGGTCATGACGATATCGACAGTCTTCACCTCGACTACACGTTCCATTACGGTAGAAATAACAGTCTACACTCTTCGTTGGCCTTAATGCGGGCTGTGGGTCAAAACTGCAGACGAAGATCTTGACGTCCGTACCTCTAAAGACAACTTCCAGCATGTTTCTAACGATTCTCCAATCCAGCTGGTCCCGCCCACAGCCGAGTTTGGGAACTGCCAATTTGTTAATTCCCCTGGTAAGCAACTCGATTCTCAAATTCCATAGTGCCCTCCACAAGTCGGCGTAACTCGGTTTCTGGTAGTAAAACTGCTTGGTTACCAAGTAGTAAATGGATCGGTCATGATCAGGCAAGCGTAAGGATTTACCAACAGAGGGATTTTGTTCTCGAAGTTCATTCAGCCGTCCAAATTTATTTCTAAACACTACTGCGATCCCCCTGGACATACGGAGATCCGCGGAGACACAGTGGGCAATGGAATAATCACCAGGGACCCGGAAGAGATCTTGTTGCATCTCAGTCGTGACTCCGAATCGCGCTTTTCTAGTTCCAGAGAACGCAGCCATAAATTCTCTAAAGGTTGGCTGATCATCTTCAGGCCTTACGATTTTGATAGCCACCTCGGCCTCATCTTTCCGATCCGGGACTGCGTCATTATTTCCCTCATAGTGCGCCAGACGATTGGAGTGTACCACCTTTGGTTTCCCCCTTGGCAATTTCTGGATGCGATAAATCAAGTCATTTATTCGTTTCTTCACCTGGTATGGACCCTCCCAATTTCGCTGTAATTTTGGAGAATAGCCACGACGCCTTTGCGGGTTGTATAACCAGACAAGCTCTCCAGGTTGAAACCCTCCTTCTTGGGCCCTCACATCGTACGTAGCCTTCATCCGGTCACTCGCGATTCGACTATTATTTCGGGTTCGGTCGTGAATATCCTCCAACTTCTTCTTTAAGTTGATGACATAATCATTCCCGGCTACCTCCTGCTCTATAGGTGGAGACCCAAATTCCAGATCACACGGTAACCGTAACTCGCGTCCAAACATCACAGACGCTGGTGACTGACCGGTTGTTTCGTGGACCGATGCACGATAAGCCATCAGGAACAGATGCAGGTATCGGTCCCAGTCTCGTTGATGATCGGAGACGACCTTGGCCAAATATTTGCCCATTGTTCGATTCATGCGTTCTACCATTCCATCGGACTGCGGATGTAACGGTGTGGTCCGAGTCTTGCGAATGCCCAACAATCGACAGACTTCTCCAAAGAGTACAGACTCGAAATTGCGGCCTTGATCCGAATGCAGCTCCATGGGCACTCCGAAACGACTGAAGAACTCTTTGACTAGTACGTCAGCAACAGTCGCAGCTTCCTGGTTTGGTAGGGCATATGCTTCTGGCCATTTGGTAAAATAGTCCATTGCCACTAAGATGTATTTATTCCCATCGTCGGTTTCGGGAAATGGTCCGGCAATGTCTATAGCTATTCTCTCCAGAGGACTACCCACATTGTACTGCCTCATAGGTGCTCTTCGCTTCCCCAAGGGTCCGTTGCCAGTGGCACATAATTCACATTTCCGGCACCACTCCTTCACGTCTTCTTTACAATTGACCCAATAAAAACGCTCCCTAACTTTCTCCAAAGTCTTTTTCACACCGAAGTGTCCTCCTGAGGCACCGTCATGGAGATGTCGCAATACTGTAGCCACTCGGCTTCTTGGAACCACGAACTGAGACCTAATGGTGGTGCCATCTTCACTCTCCAGTACTCGCTTCAGGAGATCGTCTTCCACCTTCAAGGACCCCCATTGGGCCCAATATGCTTTGAGCGTTCTGTTGAAAGGGCTGACGGCCTCCCAGGCAGGCCTTTCTCCCACGCGCTTCCATTCCAGTACCATTTTTAGTTCGGGATCAGCCTCCTGCTGTCGCTGCAATTCTTCCGGCAACCAATTGTCGTTGACGATGGTAGTCCTTAATACTTGGCAAACCCTCTCTTCCAAACGAGAGCAATGACGGCAATCCGTTGGACAGGGTCTTCTTGAAAGAGCATCGGCATTTCGATGACTAGTGCCCGCTCGATGTTCGGTGTCAAAGTCGTATCCTTGTAATCGTTCGATCCACCTTGCGACCTGGCCTTCAGGATTACGGAATTGTAACAGCCATTTCAACGCTGCATGGTCCGTCCTCAATAAAAACTTCCGTCCGTACAAGTATTTGTAGAAGTGCTCAACGGACTTCACGACGGCCAATAGTTCTTTTCTGGTCACACAATAATTCCTTTCGGCTTTCGACAAAACCTTACTAAAATAGCCGATGACCTTTTCTTGTCCATCCTGTATCTGAGAAAGTACCCCCCCAATGGCCAAATTACTTGCATCTGTGTCAAGTATGAATTTCCCTTCTGTCCGTGGATAGCTCAATATTGGTGCTGTTGTCAGGGCACGCTTCAGCTGTTGGAAAGCTGTTTCACACTCTCCGCTCCAAACATACTCGCGCCCATCTTCAGTTAACCTTGTCAGAGGTTTCGCTATATTGGCAAACCCAGGAACGAAACGCCGGTAGTAGGTACATAACCCAAGAAAACTACGAACTTGGTGTTTATCTTTCGGTGTTGGCCACTCTTGAACTACACGAATCTTATCGGGGTCGGCTGCCACTCCATTTTGTGATACGACGTGCCCGAGATATTTCACTTCCTTTCTGAATATGTGGCACTTTTTCGGACTCAGTTTCAGATTGGCTCCACGTAGTCTTCGGAACACTTCCTCTAGGTTTTTCAAATGTTCGTTGAATGATTTTCCGACTACAATCACATCATCTAGGTATACCAGGCAGGTCTTCCACGACAGCCCTCTCAGGATGGTCTCCATTAAACGCTCAAAGGTGGCCGGAGCGTTACATAGACCAAAAGGCATAACCGTAAACTGCCATAGTCCGGAACCAATAGTGAACGCGGTCTTCTCCCGGTCTTCAGGTTCCATTTCAACTTGCCAATAACCACTCTTCAAGTCCAAAGTCGAAAACCATCGTGAACCAGACAGGGTATCTAACGTGTCGTCGATGCGTGGTAAGGGATAGCTGTCTTTCTTGGTCACGTCATTAAGCTGCCGATAGTCCACACAAAATCTCGTTGACCCGTCCTTCTTACTGACCAGGACCACCGGTGATGCCCAGGGACTGCTGGATGGCTCGATGACCCCTTGTTCTTCCATATCGATAATAATCTTCTCGGCTTCTGCTCTCCTTGCTAGAGGTAGACGCCTCGGCTGCTGACGGACAGGCATAGAGTTGCCTGTATTGATTTTATGTTTTATTATATCTGTTCGTCCCTTCTGGCTATCGTCAAGAGCGAAGATATCTTGGTATCGATGAACCAAACCCTGTACCTCTTTCACTTCTGTTCTGTTAAGGTCTTCGCACGAACTAGTAACCATGCCCACTAATTTTCCACCATGGTCTTTGGGCGCTGGTTTTGGAACATCAGCCATACACCTGGCTACTCGGAATACTGGCACACACTGTCCCACAAGGGTACTCTTCTTCAATGTCACCGGATCCACATTAACGTTCATAAGCCTCACCGGTACTGTCTTTCCAACCTTGATCAGCGCTTTTCCCACCAGTATGCCACTATGGATCTTCTTATCACAAACAGGCTCCATCATTCGCACACATCCAACCCGAAGATCTCCATCCAAACCTGCCTCGACAACCATCTCGCTTTGACCCGGCAATATCACATCTTCAGTCAGCAAAACCCTTACAACCGGATCTTCTCGTGGGTGCAACGGAAGTTCTTCGTTACCGACCTTCAAAACACCCTCTTTCAAATCCAACTTAAAACCAAATTTTCTCAGGAGGTCCATTCCCAAGATGAAGTCATCAGTGATATCGGCTACCAGCACCTCATGATCACGTTCTTCACTTCCAATGCCAATCTTCATCTTCACCACTCCGCGTGTTGGTATCGCTTCACCTGTTGCTGTACGGAGTTGAGTAGTTGTTGATAACAGCTTCATACTTGATTGTAGAACATCAGGGCGTACGATGGATTTTGTCGCCCCCGTATCAATAAGTAGTGGAACAGTTCGGTTAGCAATTTTCCCATCTACGAACAAACTGCTGGTACTATTGTTTGATGTTACGGCATGGATGGTGATCTTCTGGGCATCTCTACTCAAGGTCAACGTTCGCCCCCACTCGTCGACCTTCTTTAGTTTTCCGACTGCTGAACCTGTTTTGGTTTAGGGCAACGACGTCGTATGTGACCTTGTTCGCCGCAATTCCAACAACGAGGCCCTCGAACTTCTTGATGATTCTTCTTACGGCTTTCTTCCTTCCGAAGAACTCTCAGTACTAACTCTTCTAGGTGATCTTTAGAACCTTCTTCTTCCTCCACAACGGCCCGAACACGCCCGTGACCTCGGGACGCTTGTTTTGCAGCTTCAAATTCTAAAGCGTGAGCAAGCGCATCATCAGTTGTTCTTGGTCGTGCTAGCCTCAATGATTGTTGTGTTTCTCCGTCTCTTAACCCATCAATGAAGGTCTGCACAGCCAGTTGTCCCAGAAATGAATCGGGTGCCGTAGGGTACGCCAATCGGACAAGCCGCGCAACATCGGCTTCAAACTCCTGCAGGCTTTCTCCATTCTTCTGGATACGATTCTTCACTTGCGCGTGATACACTTGTTGAAGATGCGCGTCTCCATATCTCATTTCCAATCTAGACACTAACAATTGGTAATCATTTTCCTGTCCTGCTGGGATTGTTTGCAGGACGTTCAACGCGTCTCCACGCAAAGCCACAGTTAAAGAAACGGCCTTTTCCTTGCCTGTCCATCCGTTGGCCCCAGCGGCCGCCTCAAATTGTTTGTAGTAGGTGGACCAAGGTATCTTTCCATCGAACGTGGGTGGTTTTACTTTTATCCCTACGGCAGGAACCTTTTCTTCTTTAAATTGTTTCTTTACTTCATTAAACGGCCACTCAGAAGTTGAGGGAAACCGTAGTTGCCTCATTCTATCTTCCAGCATTTCGATCATATCGTCTTTCTTAGTTGTTGGTGGTAATTGCATTTGGGCTATTTTCTCTTCTACCATCTTTATTACCCTATCTTGTTCCGCCAATCTACCTTCCAATAGTCCTAACGCACTGGCATTCTCCAAAAATTCTTCGAAAACTTTATCTTCCAACGCTTTGACATTTTCCAACAATTCTCCTTTCATCATTTTAACATTTTCTTCCAGTGCTTTAGTATTTTCAAGTAATTCTTGTTTTAAAATTCTAGAATTTTCTTCGGACTTTCTAGAATTCTCTTCGGACTTTTGCAGTAATTCTTCTTTTAAAATTCTAGAATTCTCTTCGGACTTTCTAGAATTCTCTTCGGACTTTTCCAGTAATTCCTCTTTTAACATTCTAGAATTTTCTTCCATTTTACTTAACAACAAACTAGTATCAATTGCGGGTCCAGGTATTTCGAAGCGGTAATTTTCAGGATCTTCCTTCTGTTCTAAAAGCCATTCTCTTAGCCGATTTATCAAAACTTCTTTCTTTCCATTACTATCCAAGTCCCTCTCGTCCAACTCCCGCTTCAAATCTATTACTAAGAGATCCTTTAATAGTTTCATCACCATTTTGATTGTTTGTTGAAATTATGTTTTAACACCAAAAATTTTATTCTCACAGCACTTTAATTAATTATTACGCGATTTTATTTATTTTAAAACCTCACACCTGTAACACCACTGTAACATTCTTTTTCAAATAATAATACAAGTGCTGTTTAAATCGTCTATTCACAAACAAATATTTATTTCTATACACTAATGAATACACTATAAATTAACGCTATAATTATAAACCATTAAAAACTATTATTTACAGACTATGAATTTCTAATACAACATTTATATCCACTATTTATTTTGTAATACACAGTTAATGACTTGCTGTTGACTGCCTCTCTTTTATCCGCCATCCGCTTTTATATCTTCATATAAACGCACCAGAAAACGCTGGAACCTTCTATGTATTCTTAGAAAATGCTAGAATAAACCACGTCTAATTTACATGCTTGTGCGATACGTCATTTTCTCGAAGGCGGCAGAACACACCACCTGTCGCTCGAAAAGAGGTTCGTTCCTTTTCTCTCCCGTTACAGTATGTTAGGATTGTACTTTTTAAAATTTCGAGCATGTGATAACCGCATCTCGCCTCATGATCGTCGCGTGTTTTGCGATATGTTAAGCATTTTCACCGTCGTGATTTCGGTGACCTGGATTCTTCATTTGTTTGTTTGGGTATAGTAATATTCCTAGATATGCTATGATACTAATCTTCCTAGATCTCGTATATTTGTCTTTTTTCAATTTACTGTTTACAATTAGGTAAGCCATACGTAGTGTGTTTCTCTTTCTGGAAAACGTTATAACAACGCATTTATTAATATCGAAATATAACTTTTGTTTACACTCCACCATATATTCTGTCCATCTTCAGGAGTGTCAATTGTATATCGTTAGAAAATGAAAAACATTTAGAGTTTGTTACTACCGAAGGAAGATCATTTATTAGCAATAAAAAAGCAGAGGTCTAAGATTTGATCCCTGGGGGAACACTAAAGTCATAATGTTGATATGTATCAAGATCAAACTGGAACGTCTCTGGCAGGGTTGGCAAAAAACATGTTTTAAAAAACAAAAACAGTTGTTTTTTTAAATAAAACATGTTTTTTATCGAAAATGAGTGTAAAACACCCCATATAAAAACATATTTAAAACATGATTTAAACTATTTTAAATTAATAAACATTTTGAAATATTTTAATAAAAGCTTTCAAGAAAGATATTATTAAATTCAGATACAAATTATCATCATGAATCATGATTACGCGTGCCTGAAACAATAATAAAAGTTTTTATTCTTATCATCACTTTTTTAATATTACAACTTCCTAGCAAGAGTAACTTAAATAAAAAATACTCTAATAAAAATTCTACTACAATTCTCGCCAAACCAAAAGTGTTAAATATTATTAAGTCAACACTTTGTAATTTATAAATAAAATGATCTATTATTCTTTTTAAATGCGTCTTCAGACCTCTAAAAAGAATACAGAATTAGAAAATCACTCAAATATTATATATTCATGATGACGGGTTAACGAAAGTGCCCTATATGACAACATTTTTTAACAATTTTATTAAAGATGCTATTGAACCTAATAAAATTCGTGCCAAATGTATCCATTGCAAAAAAGACTGTGTACGGTGTATTATTATACTTTATTAAAATTTCTTACATAAGGGCGTTACTGAATTCATTGTTGGGGCACATAGTCACTTTATATAAAACATAATTGATTTAGACTACAATTTCGACTTGTAAATGCAAAAAAACTGTTCGTAAAGTGAGTAAAGAAGAATATATAGACGGATGTAAAGCTGTAAAAATTTGCGCATTGTAACACGTAATACTACCTATATCACATTTCAACATTTACAAAAAGAATCGTTCTTTGATGATTGTAAGTGTTAATGTGGAAAAGTTGAAATGTCATATACAAGAGATTTTAAGTACCTATGTATTTCTAAAGTAAGTTTTAATGTATGGTTATGTAGAAAATAAAATAACAATTACAAAATTTGATTTGAAAAATCATATGAATGAATATGTGCAACGTTATTTTTGAGCGTTTTACCGATGCGTAGCGTTTGAATGTTATTATTTTTATTATTACAGCCAATAGAAGAAGAAATAAAATATACAACTACTACTAGTTCTAGCAAAATTTCAGAATACAACATTCAGCTTTTAAAATAGACCTAAACCAAAAATATTTGGAATCATAAACAAGGGTAATTGGTAATATAGCATGGGTAGCAGGTACCTAAGACGTCCGAACATTTTTTGTAGTTGCACTGACCTGTGATTTGTAACAGT
The DNA here is from genome assembly GCA_929113105.1 of Agrypnus murinus. Classification (NCBI taxonomy): domain Eukaryota; kingdom Metazoa; phylum Arthropoda; class Insecta; order Coleoptera; family Elateridae; genus Agrypnus; species Agrypnus murinus. Next base: position 100,328,759 of record OV816029.1, read on the forward strand.
AAGTATCTGGACAACTAGATACCCATTCTTTAGTTCTTCAACATGAATTTGCGGAAGGAAATCTTTTTAATTTAAGAACATAAAATAGTACAGCTAGTTCAAGTTCAATACCTGTCCTCCCCGAACATTTTATGAAAGTGATATATTTCGCGCCTAAAAGTTGATTCTCACTATACGGCAAGCTACCAACAGCCACCGGACCGACAAAACATGATACTCATTCACACTATACTGCTAGCCGGCGGCAAGTGACCAACAGGCAACGGACCTACAATTTATTCCAAAACTAATAACTATGCCTTTGTTGCATCCATTATCTTAATAACTATTTTTATTATGTATAGTTTTGTCATTAAAAAGGTAATTTTGATAAAATACATTCTGTTCCTTTTATAAAGTTAATTTAAAAAGGGTTTAACAAGAATTCAAACGCTTAATAACTATCCTGCGTTAATTAACAGCGTTTCGTAAGCCAAAGACCCACAGATTATTTAGATTGTTTTTATCGTTCATTATAGAATGTAAAGGTTTATTATGCTGTTTTCTTTTAAAATGTGTATGCAGTTTAAGAAATGTGAAATATTCCTCAAAGTAATCAAAGTTTATTAATACGCCCCACATAGGAAGAAAAAGGAATTCAATCAGTAATAATATTAATTATTATTATCAATAATAATAGTATTTTTAAAAATAAATTCCATATAATTCAAAGTCCCCAGTCGACCAACTTTTTATGAAATTCGTAAGAGAGAACTCGTAATAAATCAATTTAAAACTAAATATGAATTGTTCCCAATCTATTATACCTTCATGGTTTTATAGAGGGGTAAATTGAGTTTAATAGTCTTTCCTAACGAAATGCTTTATAATTAATCTTTTTACTTTAACTTAGTGTTAAAATTATTCTGATTAGCCTGACCTCCTCGTATTATAACGTCGGCCAGTAGCCAGCCGTCGAAACCGGCGGCCAGAGAATAAACCGAAAAGCAAATCAGAAGCTAAATGCGTAGTAATGCGATGTTGCCGGTAAAACATGTGCTATGGGTGCCAGTAGAACAATAATTATGATGGGTGCCAGTACTGCGAGGCGGCATATACTTCTGTATATACAGAAATCGACTGCAGCGCCACTCGTAGTGATACGCTGAACTTTTTTGTATATCACTCGGTATATAACGTCCTTAAGGCACCCACACAAAAATTCGTTTCTAGGCGTTTCACAACTTGTACATGCCGAAACCGTAGAGAAAGGTATAAAACACTATGGCACCCAAAACGGGTGCCGCATTGAAAAATCCGGGTGCCACTTTGTATATTTCATATGTCGTTTGGGTGCGTATAAGTCATTTTATAAGTCTATATATATATATATATATATATATATATATATATATATATATATATATATATATATATATATATATATATATATATATATATATATATATATATATATATATTTACGGCCAGTGTATAAAGTGAGGTCCGTATGAACAAAGTTCACGTTTCAAGTGAGGTCCACAAACAAAGTGAGGACAAATATACGGACCTCACTTTGAAATTCGATAATATTTCGTGTAGAGCTTTTCGAAGGTATAAGTTGGCGATACTGAAAAAATGGGCTGGACCTCAGATGTTGCCAAAACGGCTAGAATTATACAGATTAGTTCAAGGAGTTGACGCCTGGAGTCGCTGCGCCAGATGTATATTTTTCAGACGTATAATTTCTTGTGTGAAGCTTGTATGAATGATGCGCAAAGTGAGATCCGAACAAGTGGCAACGATGGAAATGAAAGTTATACAATATTGATTTTAATTCTATTACAGAAGAGAACGGAAATACCCTAAATAGCCGATTTTATTTCTTACGAGCGGAAATCGGTTTAGAAAAGTTATAGTATTATTGTGCTGTTACAAAATTTCGATAGGGAAATTTTTAGATTTAATTTCATCGACGTCTGATTATTTGTAATTAGGCAATAAAACTAAAATACATTGTAAAAGAGATTAATAAATCTTCGAGGACTTGCAGCCTTTTTATTTTTTTGTATTAATTAAGAATAAAATAATTTTTTTTCGAATGACATTTCGCCTAATCAAGATTAGGCTTTTTCTAGTCTTTAATAGTATATTAAGGGCTTAATTGAGTGTCTTACAGCCCGTGCAGTCAGTTAGCGCCTGAAGCGAAAACCGAAGGCGCTAAGACGATAAAGGGCTCTAAAACACTAATTAAACCCGAAATGCGTACTTTAAATGTGCGGTCTAAGATTAAATTAAGTTTAATTTAAAATAAAAATAATTTAAAAAGTCCTAAACTTCAAGTAGGTAGGTGCTATGGTCTATAATTATTCTTATTACTATGGAGACGTCGTAAACAAGAGTAGCAAAAGGGGGTGCTCTAATTTAGCGATTTACGCTCTAGAAACAGTCCGCAAAATAGGTCATAATCATGTCATAATCACCCGAGCGGACATACTGTATATTATATATTCAGGGACTAAAATGCATTTTTTAAATTATTAATTAACACTTAAAAAACACTTTTAGTCCAGTGGTATATACGCTATTTTTTGCACGTCTAAAGGACTTAATCGCAAAAATTCAAAATTTCGTTACATGTCATTCGGACAATTGCCAAAATCACATAGTTTCAGGATAATAAATCCTAACATGTACCGCAATTACTTTTTTTTGTTGTTTACTTGTTGTTGTTGTCAAGGAAACACTTTACTCCCTCAGGGAATTCCACCCCAAGTAGGGATTTTTAACGTGCCAAACATCGCATTGACACGGGACCTACAGTTTTACTTCCTATCCGAGAAGAAGGCATGTTTTTAATTTTTCTCCGCTATTAAACATTACCAGCTCAGCCGGGGATCGAATCTGCGGGGCCTGGCCACAACGGCCAATCGCTATTTTGGCCGTTGTGGTCATAACCACAACGGTCTCCGTGACCATAACGGCCAACAGCCACAACGGCCAATTTGACCATATCGCCCAACTCGAAACTTGACCATAACGGCCACCATGACCACAACGGCCAACTAGAAACTCCACCCCATCCGCCGTTTTGACCACAACGTCCACCGACGCTTATGTATTGGCGTCGCTGGTGACGATGACCACAACGGCCAAAATGACCACAACGGCCAACTAGAGTGAGTGACCACAACGGCCAAAATGACCACAACGGCCAACTATGGAGCGTGACCACAACAGCCAAAATGACCATAACGGCCAACTGTGGCGAGTGACCACAACGGCCAAAATGACCACAACGGCCAACTAGGGTGAGTGACCACAACGGCCAAAATGACCACAACGGCCAACTATGGAGTGTGACCACAACAGCCAAAATGACCATAACGGCCAACTATGGCGATCGACCACAACGGCCAACTTTTTTCATACTGTTATTTTGGTTTTGTTAAAGCTCATTTCTCTCTTTTAACTTAGCCTGTATTTCAATAAGGTACGTCCAGAATTTAACAGCGAGGTCTGATGTCAAAGTAGCGCCGATTTAACGTGACTTACCTATTAGCCCAGTAACCTAGTACATTTTACCTTGCATGAAATGGGGTAGTAGATTTCTTTTTTTATATTGTATGTGATAGTACCGAGATGCCAAATCCAATTTTTCGACCTCCGCGACCTTCCGGATCACCGCCAAAAAGAGGTAAAACCGCCGAAATTTTGCACTTTTTTTAGATTTGGCCAATTTTGACCATGAAGGAACACTTTTCCGAAAAAGACAATTCTATTCATTTTGAAAGCACATTAAATTTGCTACAATTTAAGACTAAAATGGTTCCTTAAGGTCTAATAGTTTCCGAAATATCGCTCCTCAGAATTGGTTGAAATTTACACCCATGCTATTTTTCAAGTATTAACCTATATAATTGAGTTCAAAGGTTCAAAATAAGAATAGAATAAAATTGAATAGAATAGAAAATCTGTAGTCTTATTCAAACAAAATCATTTTTTACAATGGAATCTTAAAAATAATCCCTCGTAAATGGCTCATGTTGTCGAGTGGGTATTACCAGAAATATGAAAAGGCGACAGGGAAAACGCCTTTCAATTTGGTTTAAACCTCTTGGAAGGTCCAGGTTCAAGATAGTCTTCAGCCTCTGTGTCCATGTTCTCCTGTACTTCTTCAGCCTGGTCAATTTCCTTATCTGGAGGGCTGTTAGGATATACAAGCAGTCCATCTAGCTCATCGTCATGTAGTAGGTCATCGAGCTTGGCAGTATCCATGTCAACGATGATATCTGGCCGATTCTCGCAGGACTGTTCACTACATTGGCTACATACAATAGAGCACTTCAAGCCTGCTTTTCTGCAACAGCATGCATTGTCACATCCTTTCTTGCAGTTGCAGGAGATCATTTGCATGAGGTGGGAAGGGGCCGCATCCCTCGATATCATAAAGGCCGTGAGCTGTAAGAACCCACCCCCATTCGAGCGGATCGATTCACAGCTTCTTGAGTGGGAGGTAGTCTGGCAAGGTTAAAGTTCGTCTTGGTTGCAGCCTTTGTAAAGAGCTAATAGCTCAGATAATTGAGGCTTTTCGTTGAGTTGTTTTCACCATACAGCGCAATGATAATTTTAACTCCTGCTTCAGCTACTTCGTCAGGTGTTGCTTCTGAGTTGGAAAACTGCTGCTTTCTCCTTGAGGTCCGAATTCTTTTGAATTACTGATAACAACTTGTTTTATCCCTGACCAAAGAAGCATGACGTAGAATCACATCCACTAAAGGCATGGGTGAAGGGCTTGAGGTGACGGTAAGAAGATATCGAGGTGGTTGAATAGAGGACATCTGGTATTTTACCTCTTCCGCACTTCTGAAAGTAGATGTTACTGTGTTAGTAGGGACAGAGGATATGGTGAAAGCTCGTGTGTGAAGTTCTTCAGTTCTTCATCCGGCTTTGACACAGTGTTAGGGGGTCAACCGTCACCTGTCTCTTGCCAACAGTCACAGTATTCACAGAAAAAAGTGATACCACTTTATTCTTCCTTTTGAATTTTAAATTTTCGTAGTTTTCCCCTACAACCTTCAACATCGCTTCCTTACCCATATCTCTAGCCATGTGACAGTTGACCTCTTCCACTCCAACAAGTCCACTGCTTATAGACATGACGACATTCGTATTAGGGAATGGAGGGTGATGCAGCAACCAGTCCCAAAATGCGTTTGCATGTTAATGTAACCCGAACCGAATGTTTCATATACTAAATTTATACATTATTGAACTATTTGAGAGGTATTATTAAAGGTTTGATGCCAATTCTATAAGTTAATACTTGAAAAATAGCATGGGTTGAAGTTTTGACCAACTTTGGGGTGCGATATCTCGAAAACTATTAGACCATTAGTAACCATTTTGGTCTTCAATTGTAGCAAATTTAATGTACTCTTAAAATGAATTGACCAGGCTGAAGAAGAACAAAAGAACATGGACACAGAGGCTGAAGAGTATCTTGTACCTGGACCTTCCAAGGGGTTTAGACAAAATTGAAACGCGTTTTCCCTATCGCCTTTTCATATTTCTGGTAATACCCACTTGACAACATGAACCATTTACGAGGGATTATTTTTAAGATTCCAATGTAAAATATGAATTTGTTTGAATAAGACTAAAGGTTTTCTATTCTATTCAATTCTATTCTATTCTTATTTTGAACCTTTGAACTCAGTTCTATAGGTTAATACTTGAAAAATAGCATGGGTGTAAATTTAGACTAATTCTGAGGAGCGATATTTCGGAAACTATTAGACCTTAAGTAACCATTTTGGTCTTAAATTGTAGCAAATTTAATGTGCTTTCAAAATGAATATAATTATCTTTTTTGGAAAAGTGTTCCTTCATAGTCAAAATTGGCCAAATCTAAAAAAAAGCATATTTTCGGGGGTCTTACCGCTTTTTCGATGAACTCTGAGGAGCTATATCTCGGAAACTATTAGCCCTATAGTAATCATTTTGGTCTTAGATTGTAACAAACTTAATGTACTTTTGAAATGAATAGGATTGTCTTCTTTGAAAAAGTGCTCCTTCATGGTCAAAATTGGCCAAACCTAAAAAAAGTGCAAAATTTCGGCGGTTTTACCTCTTTTTGGCGGTGATCCGGAAGGTCGCGGAGGTCGAAAAATTGGATTTGGCATCTTGGTACTATCACATACAATATAAAAAAGTCTACTACCCCATTTCATGCAACTGATACCTCATACCCCATTTCAGGTTACTGAACGATATATTGAAAAATGCTTTCTCTATATACAACTGCTGCCCTATGCAGTTGACGACATTTTTCTTTCTTAGTTTCTCGGCAAGTATCCCAGGCAGATTAAATTCTGAAAATTTGATACAGGTACACTATAACTATTTACAGAATCATGATACTTTAGTTCACAGGGTAGTTTATCTTTAACGTTAAAAGAAGTTTTTTTTCTATTACTTGTTTACCTACAGCAATCTTTTCATTTTGGGGACGTTTAAAAAAGTACGAAATAGAACTATAAAACAACACGTTTGACGTTTTATTTATATATTTCCATTGCATTGAATTTGAAGATTTCGCAAGATAACTGTAATCTATAAAGGGATATTAAGGACGGGATACTTCTCTGGCCAATGGATGGTGGCCCAAATAGCAATGGTCCCAAAAACGGAGAAACCGCCATCAGATGTGGCCTCATACAGACCTATTAGTCGTTACCCGTCAATGGTTTGTAAAAAATTGTTCGCCATGCGAATGTCGCCGCTATTTGACGAAAATCAGCGAAAGCCCAACTAACAGTTTGGATTTCGTCGACAATACGCTACAATCGAACAAGTACACATACTTGCATCAAAAATCAGGTTTGACCTGGAGACCAAAACATTCTGTTCAGCGGTATTCATAGACACAAGCCAAGCATTTGACAGGGCGTGGTATGTACGAGTATGTAG